>BMAO01000191.1:0-55497 GCA_019973975.1 Trichonephila clavata | reverse complement strand
ACCTTTGGGGATTTTGAATATTACTCCCTACTTTTGTAAGTCTTCAAATGATATTTTAATTTAAAATTTATCCCTGATAATTTAATATTTGGAAATTTAAAAAAAAGTTGTTAAATGTATTTTATTTGTTATATTATTTGTCGCTGTATTTCCTCCTCATGTTGATTGATTTGGAGATCTTACTGATGGTTGAGGTTTCCAAAACATCTGAACAGAGTAAGGATTGAGAAACCATTAATGTGACTCAAAAGGATACAAACAGATATTCGGAATAATTCATTTTTATTACGCGTTAAAACTAAGTTCGCTATATGCAGACAAGACAATTATAAATAAGAAAAAACGGTTACTTATTTGAAATGAGTTGCAACCTCTGAAACTCGCCAACTATATAGAAACCTCTTTTAATGTTTGTGATTTTAATTATAATTCAGACAGTACTAGTGTAGCAATATAGTCCAAATAATAATAAGTCTCCATCTCACTAACTATTCATGTGCTATTTAGTAGCGAAGTTTGTTTTGCGGACTGGAGTTGTTCTAACTCAAACTGCCAATTTGTTTTGATGGAAAATAGCCCGATTTGTAAACATAAATGAAAAACTACCTTTTAAACTACCAAAATGGAATTTTAAGGTAACTAAAACTGAGTTTTGCTCATCTCACCTCATTCAAACCAAATGTCAAAACAGTTGTCAATTAAATATTTATCAACATACATATAAAAACATCGATAACATGATTTTATGGGGGTGAAATTCTATGCCTTGAGACAATGAGTTAAATTTATAGATTCAGTTCATTTTTATTTTATCTTTGATAATGCACAGTTTCATTTCAATTCTTCTAAACGAAGTTTAAATATTCATTTAAAATATTTTCCATTAAGCAAATAACACAGTACATATCTTATCAATTTGGAGAATAATAAAATAAATTGGAAGCTTTAAGATCCGTTCCCATCTCTTTGAAAGGAAAACTACCTCGAATTACGTAACATTAGCAATAACATCAAAAGTGTTTCTTGCTTATTCATTCGCAGTCACAGTTAACATACTTGACATTACGACACTTCATGCTTTTTATAGACACTTACCCTCCAAATGCAGTTTAAAATTTCTGAAAAGATGTTTTTTATTGATTTTCTGCAAATATCTATTTATATTATGAGCCTTTAGAATGAAATCCTCTTCGCGGAATGAAAAACGAAAAAATCTATATTCCTCCAAAAGATGCAAACAGTCAATATGCAAATAAAAAAATTACTTTTTCAAGTATCTCCCATCATGGAATCGTTGAAATAAATTGGTAACTAACAACCTTTTCAAGTTGTTGCCATGGTTACAAACAAGCAAAATGGAAATAAAAACTGGCATAGTTTGTGCAGTTAGACACTCGCAGAGAGTGCTTTCTTAATTTTTCAAATATTTTCGCTAATTAAATTTCACGTCTCGCTAACTTCATAAAATGAAATAGCGAATAAATAGTTTTCTAAATTTAATATTAATATCAGTTTACTCTTAAGATATGGATTTCATTTCGATCAATATAGTATTCTTATTCAAAATGGGTCATGATACAGATATTTCACTAAAATAAGAATAGATTCGTTTTCGATGCCACAAAATCTTAACAAAAATGTATCAAAAGAATTTTTCTCTTTATTTTTATTCGAAAAGGTCTTATGCATATTTTATTTCGACATTCAATTTTTGAGCTAAGTCATTAAGAGGCAATAGAAATTCAATAATGTAGCAAACGATTTATAAAAAAACAAAAGGTATAGTGATAATCAATTTAAATTACAACCATTGGAATTTGAAATTCCTAATTGTCAAATTAACCTACTATTCTATATAGTATACTCATGTCCCAAATTAAGGTCTGAAGCATGTTTTTCAGCAAAATTTTAAAATGCCTCGAGTAAAACTGATTGAATTTGTGTTTTACATGTATTTTAAGAACGGTTGGTACAATATCAACTTTCAGTGAAGGAAACGATGTTGTTTAGCGTGAGTTTTTGCAAAATTAACTTAGTTGAGATCGTTTAAGCATATGGGAATTTTGCCTCAAGTTTTGTGAATATAGCATTAAAGCAAACGTTAATCTGTTTGCAGTGAGAATGACTTCTCATAATAGTTAAGATAATTCCTTGTGATGGAGAGCCGTTGGCAGGCTTGAAGCTGGCCAGTCTCAAACGGAGGAGGCTTGATGGTTACAAGTTGCCAGAAAGTGGTCTCTCTGTTATGAAATAAATTACAAACAAGTAATTTTATCACCAGAAAGGTCGTCCAAGGTCACCACAGAGCATCGACATCTGCACAGGACCGTTAAATAGCATTAAGCGCACTACGACGTTGGCGGACAATGACTCATCAGCCTTCTCGTGACCTTGCTACTGTGTCTGGAAGAAGAATTTCCCAGCAAACAGTCCAAAGCCGTCTTTCAGAAACTGGGCCTTACGCCCGGCTTCCAGTCTGGTGCGTCCTTTTGATTGCATCCAGCAGAAAAGATCCGATATTGGGGAGATGAAAACAGTAGTTGTAGACACAAGAAGAATGGGGGCATGTTCTTTTCAGTGAATAAGTTGAAATGTACCAGACAAAGGGATTCTGGCCGATTCTTACCCTGGAGAGAAAATAAAGCTCGATTTTATCCCTCTTACGTAACAAAAATCTACAGATTTGGGGGAAAAGAATCTTTGTATGTAGTGACATTATGTTTGACAGTCGTACACCGCTGTACGTTTTCGATGCGGGTGTTGTCAACTCATAATGCTACAGGGATGGAACTCTGGGAACCTATGTGAGATTTTCTTGGTACTGTGGGCCCGGCCTGCATTTTTATGGACGAAAAGGCACGGTTTCACAGAATTCACATGGTTGACCAATTTCAGGAAGGAGAGGATATTTGGGTCGTAGGGATCGACCCTCGAGGTCTCCGGATCATAATTCTGTTGAATACGTTTGAGATGGTCTAGGAATACAGTCATTTTTTAGTATAGCTCCCTTCCCAGAACCCAGAAGGAATTATAAGTTCCGCTTTTAGAGAGATAAATGTGTTTTGTTGCCAGAAATGCTTATTGACACTCTCATAAACAGTTCGACAGCAAGTTGTGAGGCAGGCATAGCAGTTCACAGTAGTCACACTCCATATTAGACATACTTTTCACGATTTAAATGTTTTATCTCTGATTCATCATTCCACACTTTTTAAAATGACTTGTGTCGTAATTTACAGTTAAAATCGTTTCCATATTTTTATGTTGCAGTATTCTTTCTGGCATTGTATTATGTCTATGGGCCAAGTTTCGTGGCAACACACAGTAAATATTTCATCAGTTTTCCCAGATTTATATTTGCGACCTTAACTTTGGACATGAGTTTAGATTAAAAACAATTTAATTAAAAATATTATATAATATTTCATTTGTACATGTTGTTCGGCGTTCAAAATTATCTTTGCATTTAGATATGAGTATTACTTATCTGTGAATTTAGTGTTAAGTTCGTATGCATGCGTAAATTATTCTCCCACATTTAATAAAGTTCTTTGAAATATGGCGGAAGTTTTTCCTCTTCTTTTGTCTTTAAGGGATCTATCATTTTACTTCTAATCGTAAAAATAATTATACGAATTTCTTCTCATTTCAGTTATGATTATTGAAAACAAGTCATATTTATCTTTTTTATAAAACATTTTAGATGATGCATTGCTTAAAATGATAACATAAAATGTTGCTTTTATTGTGAAATTTTTGTGAACACTAATTTATTTTATAAAGTTTCATGTTAGCAATGGATGCAAATGAATTGATGAAGTTTAATTTTTTATATAATTACATATTTGGCTTTTTATTTAAGAAATTCTCTGATAAATTATTTTGGTAATGGTGTTGTTGGGGGGGGGGATATTGTTTCTACCAACTTTTTCTGTGCTAATTTCTTTTTTTTTACAATTAAAATATCGGTTTTTTTTAAAAAAAGATCCCTAATAATTTAGTAATATTATTGGTGGATTTTTAAGAGTATTGAATTTATGACTTAAATTATACATATTGAAATAGTTAATACTTTTGTATTCAACTACATTGCTTTTTCATGGATATAAATCGCTGCAAATTTATTTTATCGCTCCATGAAATATTGAATTTTTGATATAAAAGTTCGAAGGAGGAGTACTTATTAATTAAGAATCCAAAACACTAACATTAAAAAAATTAATATTATTATATATAAATTCTACATACTTCATTGAATCTTATTAGTTCAGAAAATATATGATAAAAACATAACCAAATGTATTTGTTTTATTGATATTTGTACAAAAAAATCCTTTTTGTATTATTAAAATTATAATATAAGTACTGTTTTAGCTTTCATACTTTTTAGATTTGTTTCGCTTAAATATTGAAAATGATATTAATTTTTATCTTTCTGAAACTATTGCAAATTTCAAGATGGATCACAAATGAACTAATAAAAAAAATTCTCAATCTGCTAACAAAGACTTATCCCGGATTTTCTAGAACAACTTAATGATTTTTAAGGAGGGCATTTTTTGCTTACATTTCTTGGAGTAGTAGTTCAATATATATCTGAAACGGTTTTTTGACGTCTCGAAAATTGATATGTCAGATACACATGTAATGGAATTTTATGAAAATCATTTTCTCGTATCATAATCGCCCCGAATATGCTTTGAAACTACTTACTTGCCATTCTTCTATTCTATTTTCTCATAGATAGTTTCAGTATCTCTACATTTTTTTTATTTTTAAATAAAAAAAGATTGCTTTTCTCTAATTTAAAACAACTTCATAAACTTAGTTACTATATTTTATTTCTATCAAATAAGCTTCTAAAATTTTCTTAAAAAATCTTGAATAGAAAAGATTTCATTGATTTTCATTCTAATTCATACATTTCTTTTTTTTAAAAAGAGATTACCTTTTTTTATTAATCGCACTTCTATGTCTGTCAGTTAGAATTTTTTTGATTTTCTATCCATACTAGACTTATGTAGACTATGCTTAGAATATAACTATGCATAAATTGAAAAAAAGATTCTAGTTTTAAACTTCTCTAAGATATGCCATTTACAAAGGCCCATACTCCAGGTTAAGAAAAGATGTCGATAGCACTCAGTTCTTAATATACAATTTTCTCTGGGTCAAAGAGGGCCCGAATTACCATGTTTTTTATTAACTCGCTACTTCTATGTCTGTCTAGTTAGAATTTTGTAATTGGTTTTAAACTAACTTCCCGATGAGCTAGAGACTTGAAATGTAGACCATAGCTCAGAAGTGGATAACAATGCATGAAAATGTGAAAAAAAGAGTTCTAGTTTTAAACTTGGGCCTCCGAAGAGGTATGCCCCGATTTCGACAAAGAGCCCCATAACTCCAGGACTTACACGAACAAAGCCCACCTGTCGATAGCACGGGTCGAGTTGCGTCTAAGTATACAATTTCGTGGCTCTGGGGTCAAAGAGGGGCCCCGAGATTACCATGTTTTTTTATTAACTCGCCTACTTCTATGTCTGTCCAGTTAGAATTTGTAATTGATTTTAAACTAACTTCCCGATGAGCTAGAGACTTGAAATGTGGACCATAGCTCTGAAGTGGATAACTATGCATAAAAATGTGAAAAAAAGAGTTCTAGTTTTAAACTTGGGCCTCCGAAGAGGTAGGCCCCGATTTCGACAAAGGGTCCCATAACTCCAGGACTTACACGAACAAAGACCACCTGTCGTTAGCACGGGTCGAGTTACGTCTAAGTATACAATTTCGTGGCTCTGGGGTCAAAGAGGGGCCCCGAGATTACCATGTTTTTTTATTAACTCGCCTACTTCTATGTCTGTCCGGTTAGAATTTTGTAATTGATTTTAAACTAACTTCCCGATGAGCTAGAGACTTGAAATGTGGACTATAGCTCAGAAGTGGATGACAATGCATGAAAATGGTTATAAAAAACACGGTACATAATTTTTTTACTAAGAAAATTATTTTCTGAATTAAAATAAAAGTTAACAATATGATATAAACTCTGTTGCAACTAATATGATTAAAACTGTTACATAAATTAATATCCTGCGTACAACGCGTACTTTTAACGCAAAAATAAGAACCAAATTTACGAGTGCGTATAATACACTGGGTTTTAAAAAATAAAGAGAATATGAACAAACACAAATTTCTGCATGTATTTAAATACTGCGTATTTAATGGAAATGACATGCCATATGAATCTACATCATTGGATAAAATGAAAAATGTGTTCTATTCGTATTTCATTATTTCTTCAGACACATCATCAAGTTTTGTTTCTTTTGACCATCATTGTTACTTTAATCTATAAATAAATATTCGTCTTCTGTTCCATCTAGATTGTCATATATACTACAATATATATATATTTGAAAATGGCTTTTGAATTGTGTCAGATTTAATTTCATTCTATGTTTTTATGATCCACTGACATTCTATTTCTAGACCGGCATTTGCTCCTTTTGTAAATGTTTTTTTTCATTATTCACCCTTCCACATGCTTTGTAATGCTACTTTGGGGGTTTTAATGCTAGAAGTATACCATTGTTCGAAAGCCTGGTATGATGCATCGAATCAATGACTTCAAAAGGCAAGAGAGCACTGCATATTTATAAGGGTTGCCCAAGTGAAAGGTGAAAAGTTCAATAATAGGAATCATTTCATTGGAAATCAAAAGAAATCTCTCTGGGGATCGTAACACAGGTCCCATCGTTTCGATAGTGGGTCTATGTCTTCACTCTAGAAAGAACGTGGTTAATTCTTGAGGGAATCCTGCCCAACTTCCTCCACTTCATCTTCCAAATAGAAACGTAATAGTGTATTAAGTGGCCTAAGGGCCTAGAGGTCACTGGGTGACAAATCCTGACTAAATGGTTGGTGTTCTAACATTTACAAACGGAATTCTTGAAAGTTGCTTTGGTTTTACGGCAGACGTGGGGGCGTAAATTGCTATGGAGTTCCAATATCGATCGCTGGCCTTCTCTAACACCTTTACACCAACAGTTCCAAGATGTTCGACCTTAACAGAGCTAGCCATTATTCGCTGATAAATGTCGGCATTAAACTCACTTCCTCAAAGAGAAACCATACTACCACACGTTGTTCCGAATTGGACGAATCCTCATAAGGCACGACCACTTTCGATTAATTTCCTCCAGCAACCTTTATTTAGGTTTCACTGTTAAATATCGTATGCGGTGCACACTTCTTACCGCCCTCCGTGTTTATACTTGGTGGCTCTGCTATAGCTGCACTCAATCTGACGCAATCGCATATGTTCACTTTTCATTTGGGGAACCACTATATTTTTCAGTGCTTTTCCTTAAAAAAAGGGTGCGCGTTTCACTTCGAATGAACTTAAAAAATGCAGAAATCATTTTGAAAACATAGGTATGTGTTGAACGCTGGTAGACGTAATAGGCCAGAATATGTGGTTATATTAAATAATTATTACTGCAAAAGCATTATAGCACAGGATAAAAAGTAGGAAATAAAATTTGGTTGTCTGTGAATAAATGTAATTAATATAAAAATTTCCTCTAAGACAGAAGTTGGCAACTTTTTTTGGCTTGCAGACCACATTGTAGAAACGGAGGATACTAGTAGGCTGCATCTTCTTAAAATGATTGCACTCATAAAAATATAATAAATATAAGTTTTATAAAATAGTGTTAGTTTTATTCATTTTATTTATCATGTTAATTTCATATTGTCTATAGCTGCATTTAATTTTAGAATCAATTTAAGGAGACAAATGTAACCTGTCACTCTTTTCTACACTCTTTTTGAAGTCAAGAGGAAGATTTCTTGCTGAAATTCTCATCACGTGCTGCAAGTTAATGTCAACCAACTTGCTTCGACGGTTATTTTTGTTGATCTTCGAGCAAAAAAAACTTTGCTCACAAATATATGTCGACTCAAATATAAAGAACAATTTTCCCACAAATTTATTCATTAAAATGAAAAATTTTCAGCTGATAAAGATTTGTAAAAGTTAATGCCATAGCATTAAACATTTTATTCCCACTGTGATCTGACTCCAAATCAATGAATAGAAGTTGTAGCTCCTCAAGTCGTGAGCGCGACCTGTTTGGAGCCGCTTCTTCACCGTATTGCCTACCTAAGACTAGGGTGTGGGGAGAAACAAAGCATCACCAGAAACTTCCATAATAATTATTTTTTTATTACTATTCAAACCCACTAATCAACCACAAGTGAAACTACAAGAGGAAACCCTAGGAGTGATATATAAAGAGAGTAATCTATTCTAAGTGAACAAGCGCAAGTGATCTGTTTTTTTTTTAAATCTAATTCAATCTTAATCTAATTATCTTAGATTCTTAAACCATTATCCACTAATTTATTATAGTGATAAACTCCTTCCTAAACTCACGTAGTGATAATGAAATAAATCTCACTTACGAATCACCGCAACAGTTCTCCTGCTCCTTCTACTTACATTTACAAATCCTTGACTCAAACTAATTTAAATATCAAGGTTTCCTCTTGAGGGATGGCTGTGAATTAACGCAAGAGATAGCCCCAAATTTTCCCCAAGAGGATTAATGATAATGTCACGTATAGATCCGTCACAAAGTGCTGCATCAATATCAGCAATAATGGGATAACAGAGCAAATTGAATATAGGCGCACTTTCTTCAAATCCTAAATCTTCTTGTGACTTCGTCCACATAACTCTTAGCAGAAACACTTTCGGGTACTTTACTTTCCTAATTATGCAAAATGAAAGACGAATCTTTAATTGCTTACAGGAAAGAAATCTCTTTTCAAGGCGGATTTTCTGACTGTCTTGGCAGGCCTCTAGTTACCCACCCTTGCCCTAAGATATTTTTCTTTAAATCTTAAACCAAAGAATTTTTAATTTAAATAAAAAAAAAGAATTGACTCAAGTGTAGTATGGGGGGGGGGGCGCTTCGATATGGCGATTTTTCTTTGGATTTGGCAATTTTTATAAACATTTCATGGTGAGATAACGAATTTATTCTGGTTTCCGGACACCTATTGGTAAGTGAAGTAGCTTGGCGATCGATTTTGGCCGCAAAAAGAAATTGACATTGCCAAGGTCCCCTCCCCCTATACTACACTTTAACCAAAGAATTATCTTCGAAATGCATCCATCTAAAAATCTATAGCACTTTCATGGTACTAAAAATCTATGGAATTATCGCAACAATCGCCAAATCTATAAATTACTTGCCAAGTTGGCAACCGCAATTTCCTATGTGTCGTACGAGTTGAATTGGCAACCATTTACATCGTTTCATATACTGTCGCCAATAGGTTGCGATAAAGCATAAGTACCAAATCTATTATTCTTTATTTAGAGTAAAAGATAAATCCATTAATAAAACAAAAACAAAAATAGCAGGCATTAAATTAAATCATAAAAAAGGCAACTGTTAAAATACTTCTCTGTGGGGAAAAAATGAAGAATAATTAATTGCCTGTTTACATCGTAAAACTTAAAAGGTACCATTGACGAAGAATTCTTTATTCGATTTCCAGAATCTTTACTCAAAATGCTTTTAAATTGGAGCCTACTTGATCAAATTGATTTCCTCTACAGGAGAACTTCATTGCATTGTTTCATGCTTTGAAATCGGGCTTTATCTAAATCTGGTATAGCTAAATAGTATATATTCTAATCCAGAACATGAACAAAGAAATAATGATTAAGTCCCAAATAAAGGGGCCATTTCTCCTCTCAGCGTATGAAGCAAACTCAATTAAGACTGTAAAGTACTAAATTACGTAGGCAATAAATAGAACAATCTTTTTTAAAAATGTACCTCTGAAATCGGTTGCTGACGTAGGTTTTTATCCCGAAAACCAGTGTCTCTTGGATAAAAATAATTTAATTTCTGCTGTTAGTGCTTCCAGTCGAAGAAGTTGCATTAATGGTAATGGATAGTACTTAGTTATCTCAGGTCTTTTAACGCTGTAAATGAAATTAAGTTGTTAGAATGAACTAAAACCTGGATACCTTGATGGATTTCGAACTAAAAATGTCTCTTTTAATCAATGAGAAGGTTTCTTTAAGGTTTTTTTTCGGTAATTAACTTTTACATTAGAAGTTTATTCTAGTCATGGAAAACTGGCTTTGAAATTATTTGCGAAAAAAGTTTTAAATATATTTCCAAATAAGTCTTTTATAAGTTAGTAACTTTAATTCTGTTTAAGGGGTTTTTCAGTGATATGTTGTTAAAATAAATAACTGTATATTTCTAGCTATTTAAATAGAAGTTAATAAAATAATTGTTTAAACTTTCAAAACCTTTATTTTAGATATATTAATCATACAAATATGAATGCTTCTATATTAGTTTGGGACTTATACAAATCCTCACTGTTGACCGTATCGTTCCAAAATTTTGCAGGGAGTTGTTGCTCATGTTTAGAAAACGATTACTATACTCGATGACATCTTTTGATTTGGCTACATTTTAGAACGGGATTTGTGGAAATCAGCACCAAATGGGGGGTCGGGGTACTATTGATAAAAATTCACGTTTTTGAATTATTAGACCTACAAACTTGAAACTTGGCGATCATATTTTTTTTGTTCAAAAGATATCCTCTGTGAATGGGATTTGCTAAAATCGGAAATTACTGATACGGGAAAGGCTATTCCGTTCTGGAAATTTAAGTTTTGTTTTTATGAAATGAAGAGGTGGAGGCTGTAAAAATGTTTTTGTGAATACAATCGAAAATCAACTTAATGCTATGACTTAGATATCATAATTTAGAAAATATATAGATTTACATTATCATGCAAAACCCGGAGACGCGGGGGGGGGTATTATAATATATAAAACATCTATTATAATATGAAATACTAGACCAATTTTAACTTCTTATTTTTAAAAACAATTAATCTTTAAATAGCGGTTATAGCCAGATTTTTTTTCTGCGCCAATTGGCACTTTTAAATACCATGCGACCCAAAAGCCCGTTAGCATTTGAAAATTCATTAATTCATGGAATAATGTAGGTAGAGGGATAATTATTGGCACACATGCTTGAAATATGATATGGAATTTTTCAAAGGCCGTATCACACGTACATTTTTCGTGCAATTTTTTGGCCCAACTCTTCGCCCAATCTGAGGGTGAAGGGTTTCCGTAAACAAATCGGCATGCTCTGACGTCAGCCTCGCTCTTTCTCCACATTGAAACATTACTCGCCGATTTTTCTGATTCGAAAACTACCATCCAATATTATTTCTTTTATTTCCATCACGCTTTTGTTGATGGGCGTAAACATAAATGGAGCACCATTCTGTTTAAAATATTGTACGCCGTTACAATATTATACACCAATAAAATATTATCCGTTATATCTGATGCGTTTTATGAAACCGAAGACACCATTTTGTTTATGGCGCCGAAGAACCCCATTGGCTGAAATTTCAAGCAACTTTTATCTGGAGCAACTTTTTCAGCCCACTGGGGAAAAAATGTTCGGAGTTGGGGCTATGGCAACTAGTAGAAATTGTTCGGAATTGGGTTGAAAATTGTTCCAAACGTGTACGTGTGATAAGGCCTTAAAAAGGGGAAAAAAGGGCAAAACATTTCCACTAGATGTCACTGGACAGAAAAACTTCGGTGACATGGAATGAAGAGTATGTATAAAATGAGCTGCAGTCAGAGAGGAAGCAGATGCACTAACAAATGTAGCATGTTGACTTCAGCAAAAAAAGACATTTTTAGTACAGCTGTACTCTCAGAATGGGGAATCTGTTACTGCAGCTGTACGAGTTTATCCCCTCAAGATGGGTGTGAAAGATCTCTTGCATATATCGTTTGGCAAGGATCACGTGCTGAGAGCCACTTTCATCATGTTTGGTCTGCCAGGCCCCCAGAATCTGAATCCGTGTGATTATTGGTTGTGAGGTAACCTGAAATCGCAAGTCTACTGTGATCGTTCGACGTCATTCGAGTTGTTAAAATACAACATTTGACGGCATTTCTCACCATACCTATGAATATGCTGCACAATGCTGTTCTCAACATTGTCTCCCGACTACAGGTACTGTTGATGAATGACAACCGACGTGTTGAACATTTGTAATAAAGAACATCGTTTAGAGTTAAAAACTGATTATTATGCTAATTATTGATTTTGTTATATAAAACGCCATCTGGTGGTCATTTTTTGCACTTTTGGGAAGGGATTTAATAAAACTTTATTTCATTCCAAGCATGTGTGTTAATTTTTAAATCCCTCTCCCTATTTTTGTCCATGAATTATTTAATTTTCAAATTTCAAAAGATTTTTGGACCACCTGGTATATTTTATGAAAAGGACATAGCACCTGAATGAGCACGGATTAAATTTGTACACAAATATGGATTAAAAAAAGAACTGATATTTAAATTGCCATTAATAAAAAAGAATTTTAGTCCACTTTTTCAAACGAAAGAGTTGATTTCTTGGCAAAATCCACAACCAAGCGAGGGATTTTTATTTCAGTTAATATTCTGAAATCGTTCTGCAAGAATAAAACTGGAAAAAAAAACGTTGTCTCTCTCTGGAACACTCAATACACGAATTCAGATCACTCTTTTCTGACAAACGAATGTTTTACAACTATTTCACAAAGACTATTTTTGATCACTTTTTTACAAACTATAAAATTAGCAATTCCTTACTGGTAATGGTAATTTTAAAGTGAACCTCAATAGAATTAACTTGTGCCCTTCCAAACCTTGTGACTGTTCTGTAGGTGAGGAGCATTTTATTCTTTTTTGTTCAAAATTCAAGAAAGTGAGAAATACTTGAAGAGCCAAACTGCATGCTCTTAAAATCAACTGCCCTCCTAATTTTTTTTAACTTGTTTCAAATAAAACTTCTTTCATTTTATTTTGTATCTTCATTGTAAATTTGTCATTATTTTTATTTTTTTAACTTTATAGTATTGATTTTGCTTCGTAATTGTTTTATTTTGTAATGTATTTTTGTCTTTGTAACTTATTTGTTTTTGTTATTCCATTATTTCATAACTGTTATTTGTTTTGTTATTTACTTAAAATTTTATTTATCTTATTTTGTGTGTTTTTCTTCCTTCTGTAAGTCCCGTGTGATACTTGTGGTTCACAGAATTTTTTTTATCTGTCTTCAATACAAAAAAATCAATTTTTGCAGGAAAAACATTAAAAATTTTAATCTAAACTATCCTTGAGTTGAAATATCTTACACTAATCAGTGTTAAATAAACTAACTATTCCTCATACTCTGAAACAACTTCTACATCAAACATAAATGAATTTATAATCCTAAAATGTAGTTAGCATGTTAAAGTTAAGTATAAAGCAAAGAATGACCAGATAAGTGCGCCCACTGTTAATGTATAAATTATGTAAGGGCGTTAGTCTTTCGTTTAACCATTTTATGAAGAAGATAAGAGGCTTAGCTTAAGAATTTATGTAAAATATACATAAGAAAGTGTTTTCAAACGTGACTCATAAGCCATATTGGACATTACGTTTCCTCGTATATTTTATTTTGATTTGCTTAGACTGAAGGTTATAAAACATTTCTTTTCCAAGCAGAAGTGAAAATAATGTGTTACTTGCTTATTCACGATTTATACATAGGAAGTAACCATTTTTAAAGGAACACGGTTAAAAATATATTAAAATCTCCCATTCATGTTTGATCTTCAAACAATTTTGAATAAATAATATTTTATATGCATTTTTATGTCCCTCGCAAAATATTTTCGAAAATCTTTTATTATATATTGAGTCATTTTAAGAGTTTCCGCAGATTTTATTCATCTATATTTAAAATATTCCTTACGATTCAAAATTCTTAAATGTGTTTTTTATGAAATTTTCATTTTTAGCGATACATAAAATTAAATATTTGACTCGTGCTTTTTTAACTGAATCTTCAATAAAGGAGGAAAACAGTTTTGAACATTTCAGAGTAATTTTTTCTCTGAAAAAAATATCATAGAATTTGCGTAAGTGTAAATGGTTTTAGATACTGGATACTGAATCATCATTTGATGTACAATATGAATCGCTTTTATCTCATTCAAAAAGCATACCCTAAATTGAAAATATTTTTAATTAGAAAAAAATAATTGCACTAATATCTGTATTATATTCTGGTTGTACCAACGTTTAGAGAATAGCATATATTAATATGGAATTTGACTTTAATTAAACTGAATTCTATAACCTATCATTTTTTTAAGAAGAACCTCTTACGAAATCTGAGTGGAAACAACCTTTTTCTTCAATTATATTCTTAAATATTAGATTTATATAAACCCCTTGAATAAAAAACGGTTTAATGGTTTGTTTACATTTGTATCACATTCTTCCGTCTGTTAGGCCATGACTGATACAATATAACATGTGCATTTCTTTCTCGCTTCTGATGTTGCTTTCAGGAATCTATTCCACGATCTCAAACCTCAATAAAAAAGCTACCACTAAACGTGCTTCTAAAATTAACAAACTGAAATAAAATTCATAAGCAGATTCATGTATTCTTGTTTTTTTCGCACTCGAAAGCTACGTATATTTTCAAAAAGCCAAGAGTGCGCTTTTTTTCCCCCCAAAAATACCTAACCAGTATGCAAGCTGAATTTGAAAGGTTCCATTAGTTTTTAAACATTCCGCCATAAGGATGAAATTTTTGTTGAGTGGGTAGAATAAATGGAATATTTTTCAGTGAAATTGCTGCAAAATAAAGCACTAGAGACGATAGTTTTATTTCTGGTAACTCTATATCTTACTAACACACTTTTTTATTCATTTGTTCCCTTGTACAACATCTATACTAGTTGCATTTTCTGCGCCAGTTTCTTGTTTGGTAAATAAAAGGAAAGATAAATTCATAGAAGAATGGCGTAATGTACACTCCGCTACCCCCCGTATTTCGGCAGGGGATCAAGGTTCTAGGGGACCCAGAACATGACTGCTTCCAAGTACCTTTGTAAAATCCAACTTGGGGGCCCAAAACCTGACTTTGCAGGGAGGCCCAAATGTTCTCCGTTACGTCACTGTCGTAGAAGACACATGATTGTCCAGCCATGTTTCATGTTCAGGAGGAAAAATTCGCTGTATGATGATAATATGCGTTCAGACATCCCGATTGAGTAAATATGAAATTTGAGAACTGATCCGAAATTCAGATTATGGCACAGATTTTTTGAAGGATTATGCGACTTTTTTTTACTGCTTTTAGAGTTAAAGTTCCATAGAGATCACTCAAAAATTAAAAAAATTAAAAAAAACTTGTCCAGGGTAACAGAAAATCAGGAGCGTAGCTACCATCGAACGAGTGATACGGGATCCCCAAGCTTTAGGGTTCAAAACGTGTAAACAAAACAATCGCAAAATGTTAAGGGGGCCCCTTAGAAAGGGCTCCCCGAAGAACTTCGATACAGGTCCCATTCAGGACTGGGTACGCTAGTACGGAAAATGTTAAATAAACCTTTTTCTTCTTTTTTCTGCGGTTTTTTTGACATTAGCGAATTCATATAAAAAACCGACCCCCTTATTTTAGTTTTATATAAAATACATCCAAAAACTCTCTTCTGATACACTGAAATACACGGTAAAAAAAAATCACAGATTCTTAACTCCGAATCTCCAGATGTAAAATTCTGTTTTCACTCAGGAATCTGACCAGTAGTAACAACAGTGTAACAACTGTTCCAATTCCTCAATGTAAACAACATTAACAGCCTTTTGTTCCGTAGTGAGGTATTTGCGACGGAAAGATAAAAATAAACAACACCGTTAACTGATAAGCTTACAAGTGAACAGTTTTTTCTTCCTCTCACCGTAATTCAAGGTCAGAATTACGTTAGATGCTCTTAATTTCTTTAGTCGCTGAAGTATGCTGGATTGATGCCAATACTAGACCTCACGTTGAAACCCAACGCGGTTAATGTGCTTGCTGATGGATCGGTGACATAAATTCATACCAAGCATTCTTGCATTATTTATCATTGTCTAATCACTTTCTTGAGATAATTGTTCCTTAAATTCACTATTTTCTCTCTCTGGATATTTTTCATAAATATAAAGAATAAATATGTGAGATCTTCTTATTTTTGTATTTCAGCCGGGAGAAAGCAGTTTCTTGCGAAGTGTAGGAACGATTAATTATTTTTTTTTTATTCTGTTTGAAAATGCATCAACTTTTATTGAAAAAATAGACACCAGAAGACGATTTATAAGCCACGTTTTTGAATAAATATGAGACGATTTTTTTTTTAAATTCTTTAACGAAATTTCGAATTTACCTTTCTTTTTTTTCTGCAGTCATAGCACTTAAATTCAATAACATTTCAGAAATTTCTTAAAATAAATTTCGATATAAATGACGAAGCTATGAACGTATCACTCGTATTAAATTCTCCCACTATCAGTTACATCAGTTTTTTTAAATCACATGTAATAAAAGGCATGTAACAAATTTGGAAAATAATAAAATTACAAGGAAACTGAAGATTTATCAATTTTTAAGTGAAGTTTATTTTATTTATTTATTTAAAAAATTTAGACAACAGACTTGTTATAAATTTTGGTAATTATTGTAAAAGCTTAAAATTTTGAAGTTATTTCTAAATAAAAAATTAATAATGTATTGAAATCTAGATGTAAGATTAAATTTGTTTATTTATATATTTGAAAGGGAACGAAATGTATAATTAAAAGATTAAATACCTTTAGTGATTGAAGAATTTTATTAAAGATTATCAATGATACTTTTGATTTTGTGCAATTATTTCAACTATTATACTGCTACAGGGAACAAAATAATACGTGTTAAATGTGGAAATATTTTTTAAAGAATACTTTATAAGTATTTATATAATAACTATTATAAGAAAAAGTTTCTGTACATTTATTAAAATTTACAGTGAATAAATATTTTTATTAAAAATGGAGTAATGATAAAGGAAATGGGAAAGATAATCCTAATTCACTAAGATCAATTCTTAAAATTTATATATAAATATAATATAAAATTAAATTCCCATTATATATACTTTATCTTACTTATTGAACTCTAACCAGTACGTTAATTACTATAAAATAAAAAGTATAACAAATTTAAAAGATTGATTTATAAAAGTTAACTTCTAACTAAAGAACTAATGAACATAAAATTTATAAGCACGTTTAACTTTTAATTTAAAAACGCTTATGATATATTAACTCAAATTAACCGATATGAAATGAATTCTACTATTACTCCCTCTATAATTTACATATGGAACTACAATCAAGGGGTGAGTACCTATGGTTATAATGAATATATTTTTAAATAAATTATATATCAATTATTTCAGTTTAAATATTTTTGAATACTTCAATTAAAATTGAACTTTGGAATACTAAATGAACTAATAAGTTTTGAATACATTATTCAATTAAAATTTTAAATGCTTCATTATATATTTTACAATACTTCAATAAATTAAAGCTATATATTAGTCACTTAATAATAGTAATGTTATAATACTATAACTTCAAGTAGTTATGTAATGCAATTTAACCCAATAAAAACCGATAATTCTGTAACAATAATAAAAATAATGAATTTGAAGAGGAAATATCTATCTGTATATTGGCGAATAGATTTCATGAAATTTAAGCCATGTTTAATGCACTCAGAAGATTAATACAATGGTTTCCTTATCAGATAGATGTAGAAGCAATCAATGTTAGTTAAATTAAACTCTGCATTAATACGTCAATTAAACAATCAAGATAATTGTGCATTTTCAAGAGACATTCAAACATTAATCATTAGATCCCGCAGATACAGATATCTCAGCCAGATACAATAGGTTTCCGTAATCAGTCTTTCAATTTCCGATCGCATTTTGTACAAATAGTTACCTCTGTAGTGGTATCAAATAATTCTGTAACACTTCACTAACTATGACTATTCAATTTAAGCTTAAAATGAATTAAGATAAGGGGATTCAAGATAATAAGTCCACTTAAGATAATTTTTAAAGAATTAATATAAATAATTAGTGATTGTTTTATTAAGAAGTAATATCATTTAATCACAATCAGTGTTTCTAAACTATTTGCTTAAAACAGTACTCAATTTGAATTAATCATAAAAAGTAGTGTTTATCAAATCTAACACAGTGCTTCTCAAATTTTCAATATTTGTGATCCAATATTCAACCTACCTTCATCCTCCCCCTCCATACAATAACATTGTATTTTATTTAAAAAACTATACACTTTGACGCTAAAGCTACAATTTGACTTTAAGCTCTTACCACCGGCGTATATAAACGCCTTGCTCAGCCAAAGCGTTAATTACACATTACGTATATACTCGTCTGAAGTATATATATAATTTTCTGGCACTTCATCCATAATATTGTTCTCGAGACTTTAGATACAATAAGGCGTGACAGGTGATTGTGAAGATTTGTATTTAGAAGAATTACTTATTTATTCCTCCCTTCCATACATCACGTACGCATGTGTGGAAAGTGGCATTGGGGAGCGAATCGCGTTACTAATCGATTCGATTAATAATAACCATTCACATTATGAAAATAGTTTAATTATCATATAATATATGACAAACCCATGGGGTCATTGGTAAATATTAATGTTGTTCTTAACTTAATAGTGTTAAATTTATTACAAAATACATATTGTGCAGAACTAGTACTACATTTATTAGTGTATTATATCAGTACAAATGTGTATTCTATTTTTATTGTGTCAGAATGTAATTTGTTTGTTTACTTCATAATTGATATTTTAATAATCTTTGTTTTCGACTTCTTCAATATGCTCGTAGGCTCCTTGTGAGTTAATGACGCCCCAGGAGGAACTCCGTTTGAAACGCTGAACGAATAGGCAATTTTAGCATAATTTAATCACCATCTTATATACAACTACACATGCTTTATATAAAATTTCACAGAATTGTTTTATTTTTATCTTCATAAAAAAGTAGATAAAATTTCCGAAGTAATACACACACAAAGATAAAGAAATAACCATACACAAGTAAAGTGTTTTAAAAATACTATCCCAACGTTTCAAACATTAAGCATTCAGCAAAAAGCTTGTTTATGCATAAAAATTCATGCTTTATTTCTCATCCAACACAGATATATATATGAATTGTAATGAAACATATTATTCCATAATGTTATTCCTTATGTTATATGCACATTATTTAATATATTGGATAGAAACATTTTGCTAAAAACACCTACTGCTCAAAAAGGATGTAGAATATTAGATTAAAATTTAAAGTAGTCTAAAACTAAATTAAAAACTGCACTACATGCAGCATTTTTATAAGCATCCATCTATTGTTTGCATTACAATTTAAATAGATTTCACAGTCTCTTATAAACACTCGCACAATTTGAACTAACCTTTAATAGATTTTAATAGGTTCTTCCTTCTTTTAGTATATATTATATGATTCCCTATTAGATGTACGTAGTAAAAATAAACCAGATCAATTTTAAAATGCCTAAGATTGAAAATATCGAGCCGAAATAGTGTAAGACTAAATATATATATTTTATATTTTTGTAGCATGTAGAGAATGGTTTTCCTTATTGGTAAAAAAAAAAATTTTCTACAATATAATACAATATTTTCGTAAAAGTGTAAAATAATTTCTTTTTAAAATTAAATATTTATTTATTTTGTCGTCTGGGTGTTTAGTTCCAGTTTAATTTTATCTCAATTTATTTAATGAAAATCAAAATAGGAAATGTCAGCTTAACGATTCATTGAATAGTTTTTAATATTACAAAATATAAAAATTATTCTTTCATAGTTTCTGCATGCTCAATTTCAACCTTCCATTTTCGTCTGCACCGTGCATTCGTTCGCAGTGTTCGCACCACTACTGCTTTATTGACATACAGACATTCATTTTTCTCTATCATTTATACTGTTTTGCTCAAATCTTTCTCTACAATTTTTTTTATTATATTATAGATGGCGATAGTTGTGTAAATGTAATAAAAATAACTGTTAAAAGTTATTATAACTATTACAAATGGATTTTGTTGTATTAATTTTATAATTTTAAGTGTAGCTTCTCTGTTAGGTATTCATGTAGGGAAAAAAACCAAATTACAGGGAAGACACTATTGTTTTCACTAAAGTTAAAAGTTTTCCTGAATCCTGAAAAATATTTAAAATGTTAATTTGAAAACATTTCCATTTAGAGTTACAAAACTATTTAAAAAACGCAATTAAAAAATATCTCAATTTTTTATCGAATTTTAGAAAATTAAAATAAAACTGTTAAGGCTTGATACATATATTTAAAATTATCTGTTAGTTAAATATCTATTAAGTTTAAAATATTAAACCATAATGGAAAAAAATTGATTTTATTTTACATATTTGCAACGGCGGTCGAGTTAACGCTTTATCATTACAGTCAAATAAAGATTATTCCATAGAGAAATACTGTGCTCGTGTTACTATATAAACTACTCTTCAACGGACTTAATAGGTTCTTCCCGGTTCGGTAAACACGATCTTGGAAGTCAGAAGTCAGGTATTCATTACCAGGTGCACGGTGTGAGAGCAAGTTCCTTAATCTTTGAGTTTCTGTCCAATAAAAGTCTGGGCAGACAAGCAACAGACCGTCTTCCTAGAGGGCTCAGACACAAACAATCAGGTTGACTTTGATTTTGCTGTTTCTGACAGACTGAAGACTTTTTCCCACAACCCTTGATTCTGTCAATCCTATTAATCCTTTCTTATTTTTGGAACAGCTGACTCTGAAAGAGAAAGAAGGTAAAGAAAACAATGTGATAAAAAGTTAGAAATAAAACATTAAGGCATTGTTCTATAGGATAGGGGTAGAACGTTTTTTGTTGGTGTTGGAAAATTTTAAGGAGTTCAGGGGAACTCCTGGGAGTGACCAAAAAAGGAGGATTTTATTGGAGAATGCATTTTTTCCACCAATAAATTGAAGTTACGGAGGAATCCGACAATGTATTGATTTGAGATACATTTTAACAGCTGTGGTTGAAAATCGAATAGATATCGAATTTGGATTGCATCAAGGAACGTTAGATTGTTTTATCTATATCGTTAAAGTAATCATTTAAAGTTTTCGACTGAGAGGAAATCAAAGATTAATTCAGTTGAAAGACCAGAAAGTCTCGAATTCGAATATCTTTAAAAGGAAGGGTACATGGAATGGATAGATTTACCCATAATTTCAGAGCAATCATTTAAAGAGTTTAAACCCAATATATCGAATAATAAATCAAGTTACTAAAGACAATGTAAGAAAGCATGTTATTTCTCCAATCTAATAATGTAAGTTAAGATTAAATGATACTCAAGGCTAATTTTATTCAATAACTTGAAAGTAAATGGAACTGTATTTTTATGAAAAAGTATTTTTTTAATTCATGAGATTTGTATTTCTTAACAGTTATGTACATATTTTAAGGAAAAAATTAATTTAGATTTATTTCAATTTAGTGCGTAGTTAATGATTATGATAACATAAGAAAAAATAATCGAAAATATATATTTTACACTTCTGTTGATGTCTAAATTCGCACAAGAGAAGGCATTGTGGGAAAAATAGACACAAACTGATCTAACATTCACATTATTAATTTGCAACTTCTTGAATGAAACTTAAATATAAAAATAAATTGAAAATTATAATGTATAAATATTTTTTTAAATATATATTACAAGTTTGGAATTATTCGTGTACTCTAAAAGTAAAAGTGATGGTATTTTAAATTTCAGTTTTTCATTTTAAAACTTTTGTATCATCCATAGAATGCTCTTCTAACTTTATTTTTTAGAAAATCTATAACTTTAATATAAAAGTAAATAGAAAAAGTAATTGTGATTATTCTTATAAAATAACTATATCAATATTAAATAAAATCTAAAAACAGCATAGCAGAAAAAGTGTATCGACCCAGACAAGAATAATCCAAGATATAGTTAATAATTTGCAAATGATATAAATACTAAAAACATACCAAAAACATGTTTTCTGGATTCCCTATGTTAATAGTAAAAACTTTCGAAAATAGTATTCGAATTATTCTTACGAAATTTTTCGAAATATAGAACGTGGAATATTGTTTGTGATGTCTAATGAAATAATGGTATCTGAACTAAAATATTTGTAAAAATTAAAATCCACACACATTTGATGATTCTTCTAAAAGTTAAAACACATTCTCATTTTTTTCAAACCTCTAGTTAGTGTATGAACTAAAACTTTGTTGTTTTTCAAATAAAATTTCAATGGTTGAAAAGTCAAGGTCGTTACATTTCGAGAAATTTAATTGGAAGCTCTGGATTTTATAAGTAAAAAAAACATCTAAAAGATTTACATAAAAAAGAAAACCTTTGTATTTTTATAAATATTGGGACTAATTTTCCAAAAATGCGTAAACACGTTCAAATAACTAATTTAATATTTTGTTAAAACGGTCAAATATTTCCAGCTTTTATGATAAAGAACTATCAATCTTGTTCTCTTTTCTCTTCTTGTTGGTTTCTTATTTCTTATTTTCTTCCCAAATATTTCACTGAAAAGTATGAGCTTCAACATGTTTCTTGCATGTTTAAATTTCCACAAAAAAAACTTTTTATCCAGGTAATTCTCTAAAAATTCAAAGAAATATCTAAATTTCAGTTGTTCCAAGAATTTAAACTATATACTGCTTATTAGACACTAAGACATCTAAATTTTGATCCATTTATTTAACAATTGCTTAAGAATAAGAATATTCAAAGAAGAAATAGCTTCTTTCAATGTCCATTAATATTTTTTTTCTCATAAATATTGCAAAATAAATCTTCCATAAAATGCGATTATTCTAATTTAGCTCCTATTTTTATTCATCGAATCGTCTGAAAATATTCTCGTTAGGCGTTGAATAAATTTTATTCATGGTTTGACTTACCGCTTAAATCCAGTGTAGCATAAAATTTGCACAAACGTATATTTATATTTAGATATATCTGTATATGGAGTGTCTAGAACTCAGTTATTGAAGGATTATTCGTTGTTATTGTTAAAGGAACTAATTAAAGCCTCACAGCAGAGAGAATTGAGGTAATTAAAATCTAACAATGAGACTCCAAGATTTATGAAAAGCTTAATGCTTCTCTGATTACAGTATTTTTTTGTTCCGCTGTTCGAAATACATTTTCTTTGTTTTGGTAATAAACAGCTGAGTTTTATTACTGTCTAAGAGTTGGACTGTTTTAATTAAAGCAAAGATACAAAAGAAGTTAATTTGTTTCTGGTGCGACCTCGTTACTTGGAGTTTTTGCATTGCTAAACTGAATTCATAAGTGAAAGAAATAATTTCAGGAAATTAATGATGTTTGGAAATGAAATATTTAATGATATATCTGCGAGTACCAGGTTGCATAACTCAAAAAAACAAGAAGTAAAAAAGGCATTTATATGTACTTAAAACGGATATAACGTGTACTAAAAAAAATCCCTTAACCAAGCGATTTGTTACATTCTAAAATTATATTTCTTTAGTATTGCGCTCTAATTACAAACACAATATTTCTCAGTTTTTAATTAATTTCTGAAAATATTATAGACTTTGATGTCAAGATTATAAATCAACAGAATTTCTTTCATTGGTTCTGTGAAATTAGTACTCGTTAGATTTTTTTACTATGTTACTGAAATTGAATGTCGACGTCACTGTTATGATACCCACTCCTGGACCATCGTATAGCATTATGATGCAACAACCAATGAAAACGCTCCCTCTCGCTCTAAGGAAGAGAAGTACGAAATTCATTTGGTTTCTTGCTCCAACTCAGGTCATGATAAGCTGCTTCCCTATTGGTGTGGCATCCATTCCTTCCCCTGCTCCTATTGGACGAGAGAAAATTATGATATTAGACTTCTCTTAGACAAAACGGAAATTAAAACTTAGTATTTTACTAAAATATTGATATAATTATTTTTAAGTTTATCTGTTTCATTTTTTTTTTCTTAATTTATTGATCAACCTCTTATGGACAACAGTAATTATTTTAAGCATTTCAAAAAATCCGGAGAGAGTATCAAGACCTGACAGGGCGAAGTGTTCCACGTTTTCTCCCCCTCCCCACCCCAGAAATATTAGATGCTTCTAAAATCGAAAGTCTGGTCTGTTAACATTTTTCTTAGAAAATACAGAAATTAAAATAAAAATACTTTTAACTTTTATTAATTTGTAAGTACCTTTATTTATAAATTTATATCTTATACTAAATACATTTTTTTTCTTTTTGTATAAGATTGTTATTTATTATGTTTAAATTGTTATTATTCTTATAAAAACACACATGTGAAATGACGTCTTCAGTGCTATACCATATAAAAAGTATACATTATTTCACTAAAAAAGGCCTTTGAGTGTCATGTGCTAAAGGTACTTTCGTTATTTATGTATAAGAAAGAATAAATTATACAAAAACTAAACAATTGATAATATCTATTTTCATTAGAAAATTCCTACCAAATAACGCAGCTCGATTTTCTTTTTAATTACAGTGACTGTCGTACATCATTCAAGTATTTTATTACTATTTGTACAAACATATTCTCTGAACAACTTCAAAAGTGCTGCAAATTCTCCATATCTCAATATAGTTAATTTTATGCAATGCTTTATTTATTTATTTGTTTAATGTAAATAATTCTCCTCCCTCCCCCAATTTTCTATTATTTTCTTTATAAACATAATTCCGTTTGTTTTTAGGAACAATAAATTATTGTTTTATTCATTCTCATTCTTGTAATAAGTATTACTGGCTGAAGATTTTGGAAAAGAACCAGCACTTTTCCTGTATTTATATTATACTATCTCTGAGTGTATGTGCGAGTGTTTATTGGTTATTGTTTTAAAAGGGTTTTCGATAGTTTAATATGCACTATTTTAATCGTAATTTTTAATTTTATTCATAGGATTAAAACATATTCTCCATATATATGTACAGTGTGCCGAGTGGCTTAACGTACATCTCTGCAACGCGGGGGGAACCCAGAACTCTAGAGGACCCAAAGCCAACTACGTACTTTTTGTAAGATCCAGTTTGGGCCCCAAACCTGACTTCGTAGAAGGGTGGCTTATATTCTTCATTACGCCACTGAGTATGCCTACTAAAGTTCCTTGCAACCCTCTTAACTCCGGAACGGCTGAGCTGCTACATTTAAAGAAACGGGGTCTAGGTAAAGTAAAGTAGCCATGCGCTATTGAAAAAAACAGCCCACAGTGCTCTCTGGTTTAAAACTGCGGAGTTAACAAAACTATATAGAACAAAGAACGAGATGGAGTGGAAAATGATTTGTAAAGTTTTAGAGCATCATCCATTTAGGTCGAATAGACACCTTGTGAACATTAATGCAAAAAATAGAACGGTTAACACATTTGTTTTTTCGTAAATTTCCACAATGTGACGTGAGAAAAACGATCTGGGAAAGAAAAAAACTACTACTTATAACAATATACCTTTATTTGAGATGTTCGAACTTCTCACTATCAGCTGCAATGCACATTTGGATTATCGTTTGAATATCATGCTGCGCACTTTGAAACACAAAGCGTGTCACGTTGGCTCAAGCGACTGAAATGCAATGTTTGCAATGTGATTATATACACCTGCTGTTTCAGGAGGGGGAGGGGGAGTCTAATGGAGTCAGATCATGCGAATATGGAGACTATTTTTCTTACCGCCACACCCAATTATTTGGTCAACATGACGGCACGCCACCCTACAAAACATATTCTGAGAAGCAGTACCTAGTCAAGGCATTCAGGAATCAAAGAATTATGTATAGCGGTGTCGAAGATTGGACTAAACGTTTATCCGATCTGACTCTAATAAGTTAAAAGGTTGGCAAGGGGACTTTAAAGGACATATTGTATACATACATTTATGTAATGGTGGCGGGTTGTATTTTTATTTGTATTAATGATATATTGTTCAAAGAATCATCTTCTGAATTAACATCTAGCCTTTATTCACACACATATAAACGTAAATGAACAAGAGCATTTGTATTTCACGATAGGCAGATATGAACACTCAAACAGACACATAGCGAAAACAAAAAAGCAAGTGGCGACGATTTCATGATGAAAACAAACAGACAAAAAAGGAACAAAAAACTCTTGCTACTTATACGAGGTGGCGAATGCCTCGTGACTTTTTCTATCGGAAGCTATGATTGGTCAGAAACTACCACTCGATAGTTTCTGATGCAATATTACTTTGTAAAGTTACGAGCTTTTAATTTCTTATATTAGATTACCATCAAATCCCGATTGTGTGGGTAAGCCAGTTTAATAATTAAACGCAGGTCCTGAAGAATGGATCGGCAATAGTGAAAAAGTTATTAAAAATGATACTAAAGGGAATATTATTACACACACACACATATATATATATAATCTGTTGATCTATAATTTAAATTTTCAGCATCACAAATAATGAGTTATACTTCACTTCAGCTTAAAGAGTTAAAAATATTAGAGGTTTATATATTTATTTAGAAAATAAAGCTGTGCTATATAATAAAAAAAATTTGTCTAAAAAGACACGAAATAGAAAAAAAAGATTGGACTTAAGATTATGATGTACTTGCAAATAATTCTTATGATTTTGACACTCTCACTATCGTTCAAAAATTCTTACTGCATAGAAAAATAATTTAGATTACAATAATTAATCATTTTGCCCACATTACATTCATGATACATTTTGAAAATTTCAAAAACAGCGCGCGCATCTTTTTATCTGTTAAATGCATTTTTAATTGAAATTATTTTTATTTATCAAAATAAAGCTGCAGCTTTTTAGTCTAAAGCAGTTACAAAACTAACAATAAAAAGTATAAACAGCAGTATTAAAATAAGTTCATTTTTTCCACAAAAATCCGCAATACTGATTCCTAATTTTAATCTTTATCTCTTAATAAAGTATTAATTATTTTTTTTTGCACTAACATTTCTTTTTAAGCAAAATTTTTTGCATTAATGGTCTATTTTTTTAGTTAATGATGATATTTTTAAAAGGTATTATAAATTATTGCTATAAAGTAACTGAGTTCGTATAAGTATCATCTAAAACCCAGAAAAATAAGTTATACGGCCTGAAGCATTGAATCGTTATTCACACCAACGAAAAGCAAATTTCATTTTCATATATTAATATCTTCTTATTCACGCTTAATATCCAGAGGCAATTTTAATGGAAGTGTTTTGTTAGAATTTTCTTTTAATTTTAAGTGGAAAAAGAATACCTTGTTTGCACTTTATTCATTCCTCGACCAGTTCATATCTATTTTCAGATCTTTTAAAAAATTTTGATAAAATGATTTTGTTCTAAACACTACAAATCTTTTTTCTTGTGGTAATTTGAATAAGCATTAAAGTTTTTGTCAGGTTACAAACTAATGTTTTATTCATGAAATGCATTCCTTTGAATTAGGAGAGAAAATGTGAAATTACTTTTTTGGAGAAAAAAATAGAAACGATTCTGTTGATAACGATAATAAGGTTGAAACAGCATACTAAGGGAAATAAAAGCAAATTTTATATATCTTGATAAAAGTATTTTGTTTGTAGTCTGTTAATGTATTTCTCAGAAATCGCAAAATGTGATAAATGAAATTTGTGTTCGAAAAAAAGTTGAATATTATTAAGTTTGAAACCTTTTATATTTGGGAAGATAATACCCAAAAAAAGGCATTTTTTATGGTTAAAAACGTAATGTTTTACACACAAATACATTTGCCATCATTTTAATTATCATTTCAAATTACAAAACAGTCGGAAATTATAAAGTTGAAAATAATACCAATTAAACGCATAATCTGCTATTTAGAAATACAAAAACATTAAAATGATGATGAATTCATTTCAATAATCAATTAATCATTCATAGAACATTCTAGTACCCAAATTTTTATTTTTTCTTAGTACTAATTCTTCTTAAGTGATATCTTATATATCTAGAAATTAATTTTTTTTCAGATCAGATATCGGCATCCTGTGGCATGCATGCCAGCTTCAACATGTGGTATAATTCTTAATGGCACACTATACTACTCTAGAAATTAATCAATTTGTATGGTAATTGCTAATTTTGACATGGGGCTTATTGAGCTAACCTCTTCAGAACTACAGAAAGCAAAATTTACAGAAATAACAAAAACCTCGAAGATAATTCTAAAAATAAATCGACAGTTATTTTAAATTGTTGGACGTGAATTAGAAGTAACAAATTCACATTATAAAAAAAAATTTCAGTGGCTATTGAATATCTTACTTGAAATTCGTAATTTTAATTTTTGTCACATGTTAATTTTTTTATTGCAATGTTTTGTAGAGTATGAAAATTTAGTTTTTTTTTATGGTAAACCAATCTTTAAAAGGAATCATTGATTGAAATTCTTACTTTCTCTCTTAGGGGGAAAATGATATTTTTTTAAAATATCACATTCTTCAAACATGCTAGTTTGTAGAAAAATTGAGGAATTACATATTTAAGCTAACATTATATCTGTATGCTACACTTTCTGGTATTTAAATACGCATATTTACCCCCAAAAAGACCTCAACAAATAAAAGAATCTACTTTTTGAGAATATAAAAAAATGGGTTCAATATATATATATATATATATATATGTAACAAAAATATTATTCCATATGTACAAAGAAAGTGCAGTAAAAAAATTGTCCTAATCAATCGTATATTTAAACTACTCTCTCTTAGCTTTCTTATTTAAAAAACTAATTTAGTAAATGAATTATTACGTGCATTTAAAATCCAAACTCAAATTTTATACTTTTTTAGTCTTTGGCAATAATTAATAATTTATATACCTTTGCGTTAAAAAAAATTATTCCAATTTTTTTTAACGAATATTTTAAAATTAATTGAAAATTATTAGTGATTTGCATTTAAAAGAGATATTTTAATTCACAACAGCAACTTTCTTCCTATGGTGGGCCATACTAAAAAATTCATGCGCCAAGGAATGATCACGTATGTATCAAAAGTGACGTGCTTGTACTTTTACAGCCATTTCTTTCTCATATATAATTCTACGAGACATCGGCAGCACGTAGTTGTACATCAGACACAGCAAGTGACCTCTTTTTGATTATTTTTTGTTACCATTGGTGCAGTGAACATTATTATGATATTTTTCTTTTAATGTTTATAGAAAATGTCATTCTGTGGCTACTCGACTGTTGGGTCACCTTTTATGATATTAGAAAATATAACAAAGAAAATGTTTTTAAGAGATGTATGAAAAGGATTCTCTCTCTCTCTCTCTCTCTCTCTCTCCTCTCTCTCTCTCTCTCTCTCTATATATATATATATATATATATATATATATATATATACTTTACAGAAATTATATACAACTGCTATGAGTTCGTGTGCATTAATGTAACAAAAAACATATTTAATTGAAAAAATATAAGCATTACAGCTTACGATTTGTGCATTTTCAAGAAAAACTCAGTTATAAAATAATTTTAAAGTTGTACTTATGAATTAATGTATAAGGGTTGCCCCCCCCCCAATGAAAAGTGAACTAGTTTATTGGAAATCAAAAGAAATTGCGCTGAGAGTTGTGACACAGGTCCCATAGTTTTGGCTGCAGGTCTATGTCTTCCTTGTAGAAAGAACGTGGGTGATTCTTGAGGAAGTCCCAGCCAGGACGTTTACTTCATCATCCAAATACAAACGTAATACTGTCTTAAGTAGCCTAACGGTCTAAAAGTCCCTGGGTGACAAATCTGGACTGTACGATGGGTGTTCTAACATTGGATTTTTTTTAAAGTTTTCTTTGTTTCATAGAAGACGGTTGGACTTACATGTACATTGCCATGGGGATCCGATATGGTTTGCTGCCCTTTTCGAAAACTTTCAAACCAACTGTTCCAAGACGTTTGACCTATACAGTGCTTGCCACAGACTGCCACTATTCGTAGATAGATGTCCGCATTAAACTCACCTTCTGCAATCAGAAACCGCACTACCTCTCGTTGTTCTGATCTGTACGCATCCTTATATGGCACAACTATACTTTCGATTAATTTCCTTGACCACTTTGCATGCTGTGCATACTTCCTACTATCATTCGTGTCCCTGTTTCATGGCTCTTCAATAATTTCCTCACTACGTAATTGCAGATGTCCACTTTTCATTTGAGCAACCCTTATATTTTATAAATAATATAAATCAAATGTAGAGAAAATTATATTAGACATCACGTTTCTAAACATTTGGCATATTTATTGCTTTATATTTAATGTATATTCGAGAATTTTTGTTACATTTTAAAGTTAAATTAAGGGGATCGGTCTGTATACGAATCCACTAATCTAGGAAAAATGTAGTTTAGGAGAAACGGTGTCTTTAAAATTTTCCGTGAGACATACGTGAAACTTTTCGTTTTTGTGCGTTTTGAATGTAACTTGAATTCTAAAAGAAACGAAAATCGTGTAAATCCTTCAAAATCAGTGTTAGAACCCAAGTTCCCGAAAGGTTCGTAAAATTCACATTCATTCATTGTTATAGGATCATCATGCAGTGATTTTTTACTATAGAGCCTGAAACAAGTTGACGTTTCCATGATGCACGAATTTCTCTTCTCATTTATTTTTTTCTAAGCAAATAACTGCACGCAAAGAATGTCTTGAGCAAGTTAGTGTACAAGATAACAAATAAATTGAAAAAAATTGTTTTAGCTTCAGATATGGTTTTTAAAAATAAAACTATATCGTTGGCGTCTGGTGTTTTACTGTACAGCGATACGGTGTATTCAATATATTATCTGTGTCTTCATTTCAACTTGCTAAAAATTTTGCTTGTAAGGTATCATTGTATATCTAATGAAATATATTAAACAATTGTTAATGAAATCAGTGCAATATCGGACTTAATTGTCACCATATCATTTTGAACCAGAATAAGTTCAGAATGAGATCAAAGTCCGCGTACATTAACTATTATGAATAAGTAAACATTATGTTAATCTCAATAGAATGTACTAATAAAATTGCAATGTTTCATTTTTATGTTACCATGCATTTTAATGGTTTTTGAAAGGCGTCGTGCTTAATAGGTTTGCGTCTACTACTTTCAAAACCCTTCACGTAGAGGTAAAGACATATTAAAACTGTTGGATCTCTCCATCCTCATGTTAACATGGTATGTTACTAATGTGAGTGAAATACGAGTTGATGTGTCGCCTCTCTCTCTTATTGGTTGTTCAAAATTATGAAATTTATTATCATTTCCATTCATATTTGTGCTCCTTTTGTGACGTAAATGGACAATAATCATTATTGAGTTAAAAGTTTAAGTTGCTCACTATCCAAATAATATCAAAGACAATACATGGTGATTCATATAATCTATATTATTTGTTCTTAAAAACTATAAAATAGAATGCGGACTTAGGTATTACAGTAGAACGTCGTTTATCCGAACGTTTATTATCCGGAGCTTCAAATATTCGGACCAAAGTCTGGATACGTTTTCGAACAGTGCAGTGCTCAACATTTGTTTCGCGTGAGGCCAAAAGTGACGGGGTAAAGGTAATTTGAGGAATATTTCCGTTGTGTGATTTGGTAAACATGCTAAATGATGACGAGATTGTGACTTCCGTGCAAGAAGAATCCGACCCTGTCGTCAATGAAATGGATGAAGACGAGAACAACAACAAGGAAAGTAGCAAGGGTCCATCAAATTCTGACGCATTTTCTGCGTTAGAAACAGCTATGGAGTGGTACGAACAATAACCAGAGTGCTGTCCTACTCAACTACTGTAGCTCAAGAGAATCAGAGACCTTTCAGTGAAAAAACGAAGGTGTACAATGGTACAGCGAAAAATAAGTGATTATTTTCCATAATCAAGATAAAATTATGACATTTTCCACCTATTTTGCTTTTTCTTCAAACCGTTTCCCGCATGTGATGATTTTCAATATTTGTATAGTGTCCAGTTTTATATACTGCATGGATCGCATCCGGTTGTCCGAACAATCACATATCCGAACGGTGACCGGTCCCAATTGATTCAGATAAAACACGTTATACTGTATATTGAGTAATTATTGTATATATGTATATAATATAGTACTTCATAATAGAAGCACATTGAGTGTGTGTGTACTTCAATTTTTCTCTACGCGTGTAGTATTAAATCATTTTATTTAAAATGAATTAATTTTCTGTATTTTAATGAATATTATGATAAAATGTTTCTTAATTAAAAAATTATTAATGTAAATGTTATTGGATTTATACAAATATTTATTTAAATAATGCAAACAATTCAGAAACTTTAATTTATTACTCATTTTGTGTTTCGTCTTCTGTCCTAGATCTGAGAATAATATTCACACATTTTTAAGTTCTATTCCTAAAAATTAAAATACGCTTCACAAATACTTATAAGAATTGAAATTATTTTGAGAGGATTTGAATTTATATAAAGAACTTTGATAATTCTAGGTTATAAAAGGTATTTAATTTCGCATTATATATATATTCTGTTTTTTTTTTATATAAAATACATTTTTTTCAATCTTAATTTCGTCTATATTCTTGAATCAGAAAGATAATTAAATGATTCTTTTTTTCCTTTATAAAATAAATCCCATATGAACAATTTTTCAATTTTAATTGCATCTGCATTTATGGGATATTTTTATCGTCTGCCAAAAAATAAGTTTTCGTAAAATTTTCTGTTTAATACACACAGTTTATTGCATTTCTGAGTAAATTGAAAAAAATAATTATATCCATCTTTAAAAGCAGAATTATGACCGAAAAAAATTAGTTCACCTCATTTCCATTCGATATTCTCAAACATTCGAACATTCCTGTCTTTGAAAATCCTAACCTTCCGAACGAAGTCCGTATCTTCAGAAAAGAGAAACAGAATATCAAGACAAAAAGACAAAATGCTCTGAAAATGAAACATTGTCACTTTTTCATTTTACACACCTTTCAACCCCCTTCAAAACTTTCCGAAACTTAGAACATGTTCCAAGATTAATGTGATTCATTTTTTTTCATTCTTCTACCTTTCCAACGTTCGATCCGAACATTCGACTTCCTCCTAGTTTCGGCTTGATAAAGGACTCCCCAATAAGAAGTCTATTCCTCCGTCCGGTCCAGTCTTGTAGGGCTAAAAATAGTATCGGAACTATCTGTGACTTCACTTCGCTTCAAAGCTGTCAGATCATGCATCCTCCAATATATTGCAGAAGTTTTAAAATGACGTGTCTGAGACGAAGAATGGAAAGTTTGGCAGCACGAAGCATTGATTTTCTAGTTTTTAATATTTCATTCTTTTTGGTCGGGGGATACGCATGGGCAGTTTCGTGTACAAGAAGATCTATTTTTATATTGAAAGCAGCTTGTCTGTCAAGTGTCCGGGCCAAATCGTTTCTTATGAAGGATCGTGGTAATTTATTCATGCAAATGTTAACCTTTTTATGGATATTACTTTAGCAAAAAGGCCATAATTCGATACAGGAGAGAGAAATGGCTATTACAGGAAATGATTTATTACTGGTAATTTTAGCTATTAATGAGAAAGGCTTTTAATTATTTAGGTCTTTAATAATGCGTCTAATTTATTGCATCCATCTTTTTTGTGTTCATGTTTCCTGATGAAAAAGCAGATAATGTATCTTTAGAGTTGTTCTCAATGGAGCTTTCTGGAAACAGTCAGGTTTTGGAAGGTAAAAGTTATTTCTATTTCCAAGGCTTTAATATTTAGTCATATATTATTTATCATCATTTTATTTTATGTTCTATGACTATCATTTACAATTTTTTCATATATGTATATATGTAATAAGTCCCGTAAATTTTCTATTCAGGGATTTTAATTTATAGTAATCTTGAGAACTCCAGGACTTCACGTGATAATTAATTTCTAGTTAACCATAACCTTGCAATAACCCTGCTCGCTTGGTGTTTTGGGGGGTTCAAGAAAAGATCAGCCATAATTAGTTCAAATTTTAATTTATTAGTCTCTCACTTAAATTAACAAACGAGGGTAGGAAATACACACTTCTATTAAGTATAGGAGCAATTATATATACACTGCAAAAAGAATACCTAAAATTTTAGTATGATTTAATGCACTTACTCTTTGGATGTCTATGGTCTAATTTACTGTAATTCCATTCTTAGTTATTCGACCTACGGTCGTTATAATTAAGATCAATTTTATTGACTAAATCGTCAATTAGCAATATTTGATTATTCAGCAATTACTCGTCGATTAACTCTGGACTATCTCTACTATCTCCGCGTAACTAAAAGTCAATGCTTAAATAGAATCCTTCATTAGAAAAACTCAAGTCTTCTTCTTCGGAAGAAAGTTTTCAATAGAACAGCAGTTAAAAAGAAATAAATTTACCCCAGAGGATTAGTGATTGGTTCGCGGATTGACCCTTTACAACCTTATTTCGCAAAACTGGAACTTCAGAGTTTTTAAAATATGTACAAAACAGGTAACTAAATACATCTCACTTACGGATTTGTGAGAAGAAATCATCTCTCACTTTACTGTTAAGAGCTTTTTAAACTGCAAAGCATTTTATCTTTAAATAATAAAAAATAACATTAAGAAAAATATTTTTCTTTTCTTTTTAATGCACCTCTAACTAACAAAATAAATATTATTTTGAGAAAAAAGGGGAGAGACACAAATATAAAATTATTTGAATTAACATAATGAATTCTTAAAACTGGATTTATTAAATAAATCCAATAATATTCATTGTTCTGAATTTTGAAGATATACATGGATGTGATTATGCGAATGATTTAATAAAATATTTGTTAATTCAAAATCAAAGGACTTTGCATCAAGAATAAATTGAACATATTTTCATAAAATCATATCAAAGTTACTATTAGAACTACTATTTTATGCCACAGTTATAATATTATGTTTTAATTAAATAAACATATTTTCTTATTTTACCCTTATTGAATAAAAAAAGGATAAATTATAAATTGATTTTTAAAAGAACATCTGTTACATTAACAATTAAAACATAATATATTTTGGAACTTTAAAAGAAAAATATAGATAATTATTATTTTTCAATTATTATTATTAATATTATCATTAAAGAAAACTGAAAACTTTTGTTTGTACTCTATGGCAAATGTTACTTAAATTTCAATTTATATTCTGGCAATATATTTACAACATGTATAAATAATAAAAGAAATCAAAAAATACTAATTCTACTTTAAATATATAAACAAAAGCATATATAAGCTAAGAGTAATCAGTATAAACAGTAAGCAACCTTTTTAATTCTCAAATATTACATTGTTTGCATATTTTTGTCATTTTATAAAACATATAAAGCCGAATATATCAAATGTAAAATTGAAGATCAAATAATATGTGCCTTTAAAGATAGTGAAATCTATAAAAAAAAATTTTGATTTTAGAAATTTAATATTCAGTGCAAAAAAACCTTAAACACAGTTTTCTAAGCATTTTATTCAGAAAAGTTATTGTACTAGGATACTACTGACCTTTTACATTTTTGTTTGGCTAGAACTGTTTTATTCTATCGAATTTCTTAGAATACATCTGTGTTTTCAATCTCCATTTAAAAATGAATAAAAGCACATTCTTTGAAACACGTATTACTATGCGTAAAAAATGTCTGCATTACTAGAGAGAGAGATATTGAGCCCAAAAGAATTCGAACTTTGTTTCACTTTTATTGCCAAAAAGTTTCAAAAAATAACTTAATATTCTTGGTGTTTATTAAAAAAGATCGGTGTTGAATCTCTTCAATGTTTCTTCGTAATTATTATAGGTTCTAGTTTTTAAAACTTAATCATTCAAAATTTTGTTCCAAAATTTGCAATTTTATCTAATTTTTAAGATTTAAAAACTACTCCGATCCAAAAATAATCCAAAAAGCTTTCTTCAAAATATGTATAAGAAATTGTCTGCAAAGCTTTATCAAATATTTTTATGACGTATAAACATATGGCAAAACTTAAAAATTCATTTCATTTTATCGTCTGAAAAAAAAAAGTGTTTTTAATGCGAAGAGAATTTTTCAAAATATCATGCTAGCAAATAATATGCATTAAATTTTGTTTCCTCAATGGAATTTCTGCAGCAAATACGTTTGAAATGTTGCAAAAAAAAAAGAATTTAAAGAAATAGATTTTAAAAATACAGTATTTGATGACACTTAAAAATCAAGATAAAGTTGATTGTCGTGCTATATGTAATATTATTTTTTAATATGTGTATTATATGAATTCTTAATGTATTTATGTGTATTATGAATTCTTAATATATTTATGTGTGTTATGAATTCTTAATATGTTTATGCGTATTATAAATTCTTAAGTTTTAATCCATAAAATCAATGTTAATCAGAAATTTATATTTTTTTAAAAATAGTTTGTAATTATATTAAACACCTGAAAAAATAGTATCAATTCCTATTGTCTGTTACTATGAAAACGAGGCTGTAGTTGTGAAGAAAGTACGTAATATTTCGATATTTTTAAATTGGGAGTTTGTTATTCACATTGTATTTGCATGTCATACTTGTATTTTTATATCATCATGATTTTATAAATGAAAATGAAAAAGAAAAAAGAAACTAACCAATTGAAATTTGATCAAGTTTATTGTAAATTTTCTAAAATTTTCTTACCCACAAACCTTATTCACATTCAAAAGAATTCAGTACAATTATCGAAGATGATAATGACACCAATGTCGATAGATAAAAGGAATTGTCTATTGAGCAAAAATTATAATTAGCGTAACTAAAAAAATTTCAACAAACCAAAATACAATGCAGAAATCAGCTATATCCAAAACCATCCAACGAGAAGGCGATTTATTTGAAGATCAGAGATTTAGAGGTAAATACTTGGAAAAAGTAAATCGCGTATTGCTCACAAAACCAACAACTAGTGTAGATGTCGAAAAAGCGTTTTCAACAATTGTTAACTTTTGCGCATAATTACGTTCCAGGCTTAATGGAAGTAAAATTATTAATGCATTATGTTTTTTTTTAAGATCACATCTAAAAAATTTGTAATAGTACCACAGACTGAATAGTGACTCTTTTTTATGATTTAAATAGATAAGATGTTATTTTTTTGTGATTCTTTATATACTGTTATAATTTAAAAATTACGAATTCATTTTTGTGATAATGACACTTTCTAATGAAACTGGCAAATAAAACAAAGAAAAACACCTGCATTTTCTTTTTTTCCCCTCAAACTTCTACTACTGGTATTAAAATCGATATCCCAGTATTAAGATCTAAAAAATACCGAATACCGGTATTGAACTTTTGGTCCGATGTTTCAATCTCTAATACTGAGTCAATATGTATGGAAGTTCAGTGATTTTACAACATTTTCTTTTTACCTTTCTTCCCTTTGCATTTTTTGTCATCTTAGAAAGGTGCCTAATGAACAGAAGACAATAATATAAAAATAGTGAAGATAAAATAAAGCAAACTACTATAGATAGATCAAGTATTGAATGAACAAATAATGAACGTAAATATGAAACCTTGGTACTTACGTATTATATCGTGAACGAATATCGCAAAATCAAAAGATGTCATCAAATGAAGCAATATTCAGCCAATAAATGGAAATAGTGGTCATGCAGGTTCAAACATACTGATAATAACGATCACAGCATTTGGCTACTTTTTTGAATTGGCGACGTTTTTTGATTCGGCAAAATTGGTCGACGGTATTATACGAAAGTCCTGAAACAATACATTCATTAAAATTCGTATATTAAAGGTAAAAAAACAAATTAATAATGACACAGTGTTTATCATAATATATTTTTAAAGTAACTAGAAAAATAACAATACACAAGCTAGAAATCGGTAACAAAATAATCTATATATATAAAAATTTAATGTATTGATTATTATACATTGTATTAAAAATTTAATTGCAAATAATAATAAATGTATAATTTTTCATTTATATTCTATGGATATTAATAGAAAATTAAGCTTATCATTGTTTAAGTAAAGACATAGGAACAGAAGTTAATTATAAATGCATTGTGCAATCAATAAATATAGTATAAGATACTTACGTTCTATCGCAACCATATTGGTGACATTGAATAAAGTCGTAGGAATTCTAAAATTGGAATACGCTGAAGGAAATATGGAGCACGTAGACGAAAAATAATGTGTAAAAAAGTAATAAGTAATTATAAATAAATAATAATCAATAAGAAAACAATTAAATAAAAAAATTATATATATATATATATATATTTGTTTTCTTAATTTTATTATTAGTGTTATTTTTTTATTTATATTATTATTTTATACTATTAAATTTTATTATTTAAGAATTTCGCAAATCTCAGATTTACATTTTAGTATTCGATCTTGTCCTATCAACAAACAGCTACGCTTAGAAATGGTGGAAAGCGGAAAAATTTGAAAAAAGTACATGGTTGCCGATTCAGCGCTTACGACATGTACAAAATCGGGGTTGCTAATTTGGTTAATTATCTTGAAAGTTGGCGTAATTGCGAAAGTACGTAATTTCACAAAAGTTTGTTAGAAATGCATTGTGCAATCAATAAATAAGGTTTAATAATAGAATTTTAAATTACAAAAAGTAATACAAGAAGAAAAGATTCAAGAAATGAACTTAAAGATAGTTCGATTTTATTTATTCAATTTAAATTCAAACTGTATAATAAATAATCCCCATGAAATCGATATAAATTATTCATAACAATTAAATGCAATGTTCTTAGAATTTACAAAATAACATCCAAAATCGAACGCCTATGCACATTATCCCAACTCTTAGTTATCCGAGATTTCCCACACAGATCAGCTAGCTCACAGTACCTATAATAGTAGTTCTTTACCTGAAGAAAACAAAACTGTTGTACGAATCCCAAAAATTATTAATGAAAATCAAGACTGTGAGAAGGGTCTCTAGAGGCAATCCCCTCCAGTACGTGCTTGTTTCCCGAGGAAAGTTAAGGACCCATCCACAATCTATTTCACAGACTGATGCATAAGAGTCGAAACAACTGAACTGTGGGCCTCATTAAAAATAGAAGCTAACGTCTAGTGGATAAATAGTTGTCGTGAGAAATGAAGGGATATATTGCATATCCCTACTATCGAGGCCGTTAAAATAGAAGTATATTTTCTTCGTTTTATTGTAGATAGAATGTTTAACAAATTGAGATATGAAATAAAATCTTTTCAATATGTATAATAGCTATTGAATTTTTGATATGATGTTTCATAAGTATTTTATACGATTTCTCTTAAAGTTTAGAAGATTTATTTTGTATTTTAAGTATCTGGGGAACCATTTTGGTACAGAATTATCAGAGATGGTAATAAATGGACTAAATTATGTAGTAGAAACCTGTAATGATTTGTTTGGATATTTAATTAGATTATACAGGATGTTGCCGAAATTGACCAACAAATTCAGAAGGGTGATAGTAAGCAGCATGGGGATGACTAATCACCATAAAACCGAAAATAGTAGCCTTCGGGACGACGATGAGCTAGACTACAGCACGTACTCCCGGAGTTGCTGCTGGGAGTACCTACCACTGAGCATCAGAACGTGTGGTTCATGCATGATAGTATACCAGCCTAATTTTCGATTGCGGGGCGTAACCACCTTCATGCTAACAATATTGGTAAGTGGATTGGACTCGTAGACCTATGTGGCTTGGTCTCCATCTCATTGGACCTCAATCCCTTGGACTTCTTTTCGTGCCACCTGAATTTGATTGTGTATGAGACACCCTGTGGCTACAGCGAAAGATCTCACGGCACGGATCATCACAGTCTGGCTCATCGTCATACCGGATTTGTTTGAATGCATCCAAAAATCCTCCGTCCGTCGGTGTCGACTGTGCTATGGCCTACGCGACCGCAACTTCGATAAATTCCTGACAGAATCACTTGTGCCAGGAATTGTTATCCACATCAGAATGTGTGGTTCATGCATGATAGTACACCAGCACAATTTTCGATTACGGAACGTAACCACATCCATGCTAACTACCTCGGGAGGTGGATTGGACGCGTAGACTTGAGTGGCTTGGTCTCCAGCTCATCGGACCTCAATCCCTTGGACTTCTTCTTTTCGTGCCACCTGAATTCGCTTGTGTATGAGACACCCTGTGTCTACAGCAGAAAATCTCATGGTCCGGATCATCGTCGCACTGGATTTGTTTGAATGCACCCGACAATCCTTCGACATTCGTTCTCGAATGTATTGTGACCTACGCGGCCGCAACTTCAAACAACTCCTGGCACAATTACATGTGACATTTTTGACAGCTAGCTGTGGTGCATTCCTTGTACTGTAAACGTGATTTACGTCTAATAAATGCATTTCTTACCTCTTATTACTCCTTTTCGTTGCCCTCGACATCATACCTTTCATAACTACTTTTGCTAATTACTCCGACTAAACGTGGTTTGCAGCTCCTCGTTCTATGATGATTTGTGATCCCCGTGCTACCCTCTTTGAATTTGTCGGTCAAAATCGGCAACACCCTCTATAATTCATGTATAATTTTTTTAATAATTATTGTTTTTATTAATGTTGCACAGCTAATGAAGGTAATAAAAGAATAATTCTGTAAGTTATTTTTTTTTAGTTTAGGATTCAAATAGATGATTCAATTTATTGGCAGATGAGAAAACAGATTTTCTTTCTACTGCTTGCAATGATTTTGAAAATTCCACTTTAATTGTACGAGTGGCTAAAAAATTGCTGAACATTGTAATGTGTTTGCTTCTGTCTCTCTCTCTCTCTCACTTTCGGAGTATCATGGGTTCAAGTCCTGGTGCTACTGAAGTCCCGCTCTGTGGAGAGGATGTCCATTAAATCTGTCAATGTCCTTTTTATTTGGTGTTGTATGGTAGCTAGAAAAGAGGTGGCCAGCTCAGGTGTCGCCCTAGTTACTTGACTGTGGTTCAAAATTACGATGTCCATCACCGATTGCCCATGTACTTTGGTGTAATGTTAATGCATAAATCTCTAACTCTCTCTCTCTCTCTCTTTCTGCATATATGGAAAAAATTGTTAAATAAATAGTATTTGAGCTATTTTTTACTGTCACGAAAGTTATGTTTAAACCTAAGAAAATATCTTTAAAATATTATATTAGTTCTTTTGAGAAGAAGGTAGAGGGAGGGGATGGCATAATGAGTTTCAGAATCGTGATTTCAACAATTGTGGAGAAACTGTCTCAAAGTAATCTCAATTGGAGAATATTTAAGAGAGCATGAAACCAGTTTCAGAATTCACAGAAATTTGTTCAATTTCTGAATGCCTGAACTGTGATAATACAATTAAAAATTCAACGAGATAAAATAAAGAGTAAGAATGACAGAATGCGGCATTCAAAAAATTCGCATTAGTAAAAAAAAAAAAATATTACATAAGAATCGTTTCTATATATATATAAATTTAAATTTATAAGCCATCATAATTTTAAAAAAGTATTTAAATGAAAGAAAAGCATAATCCACTAATATAATTTCTTTGCAATTGTCATCATTTCAATTTATCATTGTAAAATTAATCATCATTTAAATTCATAATTATAAATGTGTGTGTGTGTGACCATTATATTTAAATTCATCTCTCAATATAATTGTGTGATCATCATTTAAATTCATCTCTAAATATAATTGATCATCATTTAAATTCCTTGATATAAATTATCATCATTTAAATTTCTCATTATAATAGATCATTATTTGAATTTATCATTATAATTGAATATCGTCTTCGTAATTTATCACCATTTTAATACATCTTCGCACCTGATCATCATTTTCACTCTGCCCCCCCCCCATGTAGAGAGGTCGAGGAACTTTAAATCTGTAGTGGTTCAAAGTCCTCACATTGGCGTGGTGTGGAAGTTTAAAGAGTGGAGTGTCAGCTCATGTGTCGTCTTTACTTGACCGCGTTTAAAAAATATATGATCCCGTCGACAATCACTCTCCCGTTCCTTTAGAATGCGACATTGATAAGTACTCCTTTTGATTTATCAATTGCAATAATTTTCATCTTTTTCCACGTTATTACAAAGAAAGTGTATTGAAAACGTTTCACTTACTAAAAGCTAAATAAAAAACAAAGTGAAAGAAAAATCAAAAATTGTATTTGCATTCCTTTTATTATTTAAATCCCTCATTGTTTTATAAAAAAAAGCCCTTTTACACTAGATCATCCTCAATTTTATAATTTAAATTGTGCACTTTTCATATAATTTATTGACCATTCCTAATATTTCTGCCTTTAAAAAGTTTATTTGAATAAATAAATTTGATAACGATTATATTTTTCTGTGCTGTTTATCGTTCTAAAATATAAATAAGTAGTAAATGTGTAAAAGTAATGGAATTCGCATATTTTAAATCTTTCAAATTTAACAAAAAAATAATAATTTACAGTATCACAAAGTTAAATAAAAAAAATTAACTTACACTAATGCTTTTATCAAACAATAATCTTCCTGAAAATTTGATAATTACTTTTTTCCTTCGGAAATGAGATTTCAAAATTCAGGAAATTTGTTTGTTCCCATTACAATTACCTTTTCGCCCTTTAAGTTCCGGTGTTCAAAGTGTTTTTTTTTTCGTACTTTTTATCTTAATTGTCTTTTTGCCGCTTTCTTTATACATTAAAAAATTATTTCTTTAAAAAGGCTATCAAGTTAATTATGATTTTTTAATTTTATACAAATCAGTTTTCCATAAAAATTTTCTTTATATAAATTACATTGAATTAAAGAAATTTTACTTGTAATTTGACAAATTGTTTTAAAAAAATTGCCTTTGATAAAATTTTATACTCTAAATATAATTTTATGAGCTTTTATTCGTAATTAACAATTCACAAAAAAATTGTGTTCTCCATTTAATTTTAATGCATCGTGTCTAAAAATAGTACTTCAGTTTCAAACATTTTTGAATGTTTCTTTATTAAAGTTACTTTTCTTATATTATGGATTTAGAAATTATATCTATTATTTTCTATTGAATATTTCCCTCAGTTTTATAAACTGAAATGGAGCAGGTTGACTACTCTTAAATTCAGCCTCATTTTCACATAAATTTAAAAGCTGTTTTCAGTCAACATTGTTTATAATACTGTAGCATCGCCCTTTTTTAAGTTTCCAAATCTATATGATTCTTTTATCTCTGATATTCAAGTCGTTTGAGTCTCTAGTAGATATTTTAGAGTTAGAGTAAAGTCAGACCCCGATTGAACGAATTCGTCGAGATCGAACATTGTGTTCGTTAATTCGGGATTATTCGTTATACCGGAGTCCAAACACAACATAATTTTTTTGTATTTACCTTTTGGAAATTCTATAAGCAACTACGCAAAAATTATCCATAGTGTGAAAATTACACCCTTTTTAATCAACTGCTAAAAGCACTATTGGTGAATTACTACTTACTATTTAAATGGAAGTTTTAAATTTTGACTAATAGATGTTTAACAATCTTTTTGATTCCTGACTCGAAAAAGATCTTTAAAGTATGCAGTGATAAAGTATGCAGTGAAAAAATACTGCATTATTTATATCCTGTTGCAAAAGATAGAGGTGTGTTTTCACAGTTTCCAAACAATGTAAAACATTATAAAATGTAACAGTTCTAGTCGGAGTTTCATTATTGGTTCCAACTTATCAACAATTTCCTCAACTTCGGTTGCACAGATAAGCAATCCGTCATCAAATATATCATTATCTTAAAAAGCTATCCCCTATGTTGTGGATTGAGAGGTGATAGGAAAGAAATGTCTTGTCCTATTTGAAACTCACGCGATAGGTAGCACTCATGACTCATCTGCATCTGATAAGTCTAATAATGGTTTTCACCATTTCCAGATAGAATTTGCTGCAAACGAGAAAAGTCTTTTTCTATTCCAGATTAAAGAGATATGTCAGCTGAAAAAATTCTAATGTTTTCTAGTACAAACTGATAAAAAGGATTTCCAACTGTTGAAATAATTCGTTAATTCGGGTTTTATTATTCGTTAAATAGGGTGTTTTTTCTCCTTCATTTTAATCGGGAAAGCAGAAAAATTCGGAAAAGCAGACATATATATATATATATATATATATATGTCAGGTCTGGAAAGTTTAGATTCAAAATCAAGTAAGTAATAAATAGAAATAGAATGAACTCTTTACTATCGCGTAGGGATTTGAGAGCAAATAAGACTACTGAATGTTAGAACGAGCGCGGACGAAGAGAGAGAGAGCGAAAACGGAAAGGTAGCTGGTGACTCCTCGCTTCAATGTTGTCTATTATTCTACTCGGTTGCTCGTCAAAGGGCTGTCATGTTGGAGTTAAAATGTTTGAAGAACAATAAAGACGTTCCTTATGGATCTGATGCTCTCCTCATTTTACCAGCGGGCCTGGGGCCTGTCATAGATATAATACCTATTAATTTCTTTTTAATTATTGATGGTCCATTCTTTCAGGACCCGCGGTTAAATAATAACTGGCTACTCGCCTAATGGGAATCTTTTGAACTACATCTATTCATCCCCACAGATCATGTAACACATATGATTTCAACTTTCATTATAAGCTTGGTATAAATACCGAGATTTCGTTGAATGGGACAACTCAGGCTCATTTATTAAAATAGAATTTTTTTTCTGGTAAAAATAACTAATTATTCATCTCGCATTAGTTCTCATTTTAAATTTATTTTAATTTTGTAAAATTGGATATCGATAAACCATTTTCTACTATTTTTCATTTCTCACAAAAACTTGTTACAATTGGAAGTGCGGCTTAGAATCGATGGTGGCTTAGATTAAAATAAATACGGTAATTGAAGATGTAAAAATCAAGCAATATATATTTTGTTATTTGGCCTATTCTTTGAAAACGTATCAAACTAATAATTACTCTGGTTTTTTTAAAGTAACTGTTTCGAATTTCCTTACTGCGTGTCCTGACACTTTAATGATATTTTGCTGGTTTTCAATTTATCCTCTTGCGTAAAAAGTGTCGCAGACTTTGATATCAAGTCTTAAGAAGTAGTTCTAAGAATTTATTAGTTCCGTTTTAACAAGATAACGGAAGTACCGTAATGGCTTTCGAAGATTTTTAATTGCCTAAGAACGGCATAAATTTTTATTTGGACGCAAAGTTATAAATACTACGGTTAACTTTTTGTCAGCTGCTGTATTTAACTAATTTTTTCTTACGTAATTTTGAGGAAATCTTCTTGAAAGCTGAAAAGTTACATCAAACACTTTTGATTTTATAAGGACTGTAAATTCCTTTATTCCAGAAGATTTATAATTCAGCTTAAGATACCCACAGAGAGAGAATAAGAAAAACCATTTGTTTTTTCTGTAGGAAATTTAGCAAACAGGCCACAAATTTTTTTGAAAATTAGTTTCGTTTAAGCGCCTCTACTGGTTTTATGTTTTTAAGGCTCATCTGTTAATAAATTTCATGATCTTTAAGACTTTATAGGTTTATTCTTTAAATATTAATATATTTATTATAAATTAGTTGCATTAACGAAATCATAAACGACAGATGATAACATCGTTCATTTCTGAAGACAAAACATTATTTATTCATTATGAAACAAGCAAAATTCTCATTATTATGTGCATAAATTTTGTAAAGCGTTGGTCGTCAAAGATTAAACTAAAAGTGATAAGCTTTGGGCTGGATTCAATGAAGTCTTCGCTACTGTAACAATTACTAATTTATATTAGATTACACACAGAAAACACATATCATTAACTAAAAAATAATATGGAAAGAGTATGGACGGTTTTCCATAACGAGACCCCCTTTTCTCCTCATCTGGCCTCTACTGAAGATATGTGGTCGCTAGAGGACGCTTCTGCTGCTTGGATAATTAGTTACAGTTATAATAACGATAACAACTGAAAAATATTCGTTGTAAACTATTTTATCTACGTGTGCGCAAATTTGCTGCATACCCTGAAAATATTTAGGAAAAAAATACATACAAGTTTAACAAATTAAGTACTAGTTAAGTAACAAATTTAGTATATATCAGTCAAGTAACTGATCAAATCAGCCTTTTTCAAGTTTCATTCGAATACTTTTTTCTTTGTTGTAAAACTACATGTATCTCAATAATCCACAGTTCTTAGCTGGCATTTTTTAATAATATCGCTTAATATTTTCCACGTTAAGTATGCTGGAATTAACAATTCGAGATCAAAATTTATTTTAAATTAACTCCGTCATTGAAAGACACTATACTGGTTTCAATCTTTGACCAAAAATGTTAATAAGTTTTTGAATCATTGCAATTATTAGATAATGTAAAGGAATCTCTAAATAAAAGACGATTGATAATTTTTTTTACTTCATGCCTAAATTTATTTTATTCTTCTTCCCCATTTCTTGCAAGATAGATCAGAAAATAATAGAAAACATTGAGTTTGTCTAAAAAGCAGATTCGTCAAACTCAATATTTTGCTTTAAATTCACCGTCTGGGAAAACAATTCCAATAAAAACAATCTAGCAGTCTTACCCTCAAGGAATAATTTGACTCTACGTTCAACACTGCTCCCAAGACAGTTGAATACATTAATAAGGGGGTCTTATATATATATCTTTAATATATATACAATACTTCCTAGATTTCTCATATACATTTTTAATGCAAAACAAATTATCCTTGTTCAACAGTCACATGCATTTTTAAGTCCTGAGTAAAATTGGAGGGTAAAATATCATAAGGGAATAGTGTTTATTTATTTCTATTTTAAGTTTTACGGATGGCTATAAATGTTGATGTATCGGAACACGTTGGAATAACCAATTTCAATCAAAATACAAATTTATTTTCTTTGTCCAATAAACAATCTCTTTTGGATCTACAAAATATATATTATTTTGTTTCTATTAGTTACTACAAATTATACAAAATTAGAAAAACCAGAAGTGGGTCTTTTATCCACCAGAAGTAGTTATTTAAATTCTTCAAAATCCATCATGGCGAATCTGATAACTCAAAATATTTCACTAGTATTTCCCTGACTTTTGGGGAACCTGATATTTATATTATTTTCTATGGAATGTGCCAAAAATACTTCCTATTATAGAAATATCTATTGAGTTACTCAATTAATAATAGCCTCATAAATCTGTCACATTCGTTATATTTATTCGATGAACTTTAAAAATGTTTTATTTTAAAACATTAAAGCTTTTATACATCCCCTAGATTTAGTTTATTTTAGTAATATGTTTGTGTAAGTTTATTACTTTTGTCTCTAACTGCGTTAAATAGTTTTTAAGAGATTGCAGAAATTTCACTTATAATTGTGACTTTTGTAGATAATTTATTTATATATTGCTGGTTAAGTATTCATTTTTATTGATATTGATCCCTAAAAAAGTATTTATAATGTTTTTGTATGTTATTTTTGAAAAAATATTCTGAACCTGTTCGGGTACCTTAATAAAAAGAAAAGATCCGAATGACTATGCATCTTCTATCACAATTGTTTCTATACTTGAATTCTAAAATACTAAAATTCTGTAAACATTTATTAGCTATTCTAATACATTTGTTCTATTTCTTGCAGCTTGATTAGTGATGGATGCCTACAAATGGGACAACCGGGTTCGTTTTGTCGTCAGACATATGTATGGTAAGAATATAATTTATAACTTATCGTTGAGTTTCCCCTAATCTTGTAGTTTAATTCTTAAAAAATTAATTTTTTTATTAATAGGAAAATTTAACTGTTCTAATTAAAATATAACATAATCCAATACTTTTTAATGGAATGAATTATCATATTATTTTTTCCTCATAATTTTTTTTATGTGACAATGAAATAAAAGCAAATATTTAAAATCGCTTGCTCCTTAAACAGATATCTAACACAAACCAGATTCTTGCTTGCTAAAATTTCTTTTTTAGAAGATAAAATTTAATTTCCAAAGTTTTTTTTTTTTAAATTTCTGAGTTAATATATTTTGCTAATTATTTTTACACTAAAATTCAGGCACTGAATGATAAATATTTGTTTAAATCTGAGTGTGTGACGTTTAAATATTCAAAAATGTAATAACTCTAATGGAATTAAACTATAACGATGTAGCATGTAATTTTAACAGATACAAAAATGATTTTTTTTTCTCCAACAAATGACTTTTATCTTTCATCTGCACACTATAAATTTTTTATCAGAAACATCTACGCATTCTTATATAAATATTTAAATGATAGTAAATGTGCTTCTGAAATAGATATCTCTAGATAAAATGAAATAACTTTTATCAAATATCTTCGCTACAATATACATTTTTGATTTAAGGAAAAAATATTATCACATTAATTTCGTGCCATTTGAATATTAGAAAGTTACTAATTAATCATTTATGTATTAATATCCTTAAAAACATGTAAATGTGAAATATTTTCTTAAAAATTAAGAACAGTGGAAAATACTGCACTGGGTATTTTATAAGAAATGTTAACTTTTACTGCTATCGCATAATAATTTCAAAATTAATACTTATAAAACAGTACATTTTAAAGTTATTTTATACTTTGCCTCAGTATGTTTAATGATGCATCTTAAATATTCAATAGATAGTGTACAACATATAAAATATTTTATTCAATTTCTTCTGGTGGATATTACATATTAGGTAATAGTAATAAGAGAAATAATTATTCTCTTGTGATGAGATTTTATATCGAAGTATACTTCGTTTTCGATTTCAAAAAATTTTGAATGTTTGAACATTGTTATGTTTAACATTTTAATTATAAAAAAAATTAAATAACAATTTCAATTTTGGGGGAAGGGAAAGATTTATTGGCCCTAGAGAAAAAAAAAGATCTATTGAAGATGAAGTATAAATAAAAAACAATATCTCACTATTAAAAAATATTATTTTTCAAAAAACAAAACTTATTCAATATTATTCCCCGAAATTGAAAAAAGGCACCAATAAAAAATAACTTCTTAACTTGATTTCACTGAATGTTTTGTATCATACATATGTAATAAAAGAATCAATTTTTATTTCTTCTTAACTTTTCTGAATTTCTGGCATTAAAAAAAAGTCTCAAAAAGCTTTTCGATTTATTCAATAAACATGCACAAAATTCTTAAAGAACTATTTAAAATATCAAAGAAGGTCGTCACAGAACATGAAAGGACTCTGAAAATTTGCTTACTTTTACTCAGCACAAAATCACATTCCAAACGTTATTTCAACCACTGCCATTGAAAGACATACTTTCATAAAAAAAATGCTTCATCATCAAGTTCGTTTCCTTTCTGCCTTTCTTTTGTGTTTCGAATGAATAAAATGTAGTCTCAAGCATGCTCCCCTTTCTTCGGAACATGAAGGAATTTGCACGTTTTTGCTGGGGTTGGTGATGTTTTTGCTGTGCCTTAAGACTCCACTAAGAATTCAATACCTTGCAAATAGTCAGCAGTCGACTTATGGTGCATCAAAATTGTGTATGACCAGTAACGCACTCAAGACTTTTTCAAGGGGGGTGTCCATGGTCAAAAGTCCCCCAACTCGTATCATATCTCAAGACAACACCAATTGATTTTGTTAACAAAAAACAGTAAAAAATAAATTATTGAATTAATAATTACTATTAGTTAATAAAATAAATTGTTAACTACATGTACTTAATGAAATTTTACATTATATATATATATATATATAAGATTATCATCAATCAAGTAAAACTTAGGGGCTTTGGGTAATGTCTGGACCCCTAGGACCCCCCCCCCTTGTGTGCGCCACTGTGTATGATAAAAATACTTTTTCAGAGTGCTTCACTATTATTTATTGACCACTATTAATTATACCACTGACTAATTATGGCATAGAACACTTTTTTCATTATAGTACTTTAAAATTAAGGGCATTTGCTTTTCCCTTTGAAAAAAAAACTATGATGGCAACACAAATGACCTTGCTGACCACTTCCCGCCGGCTGCACATAAAAATATTTATCTTTATATCAGGTTTGGACTCATAACAAACATTTATTGGAGTGAAAATTTAAATTAGGATGAACTATTATTATTGCTTTTATTATCCAATTCTTACTATTAGTTCACTCTCTCCCTATATATATCTCGTTAAATTTTCAATCGTTAATAAAATACTTTCTATTGATCCTTTCAAGTTCAAATACATTTTTTAAACTTCTAAGGCAGGGCAGTTGATGTTAATACAGTTTTTTCAGACATAAATTGATTAATTTAATTAAAAAATGAATAAATAGTAACAAACAAAAATAATAGTCTAACAGCATATATAGAGATGGATCTCGTTTGTTGAGTCCCTAAAGCTCAATGGACAGCGCGTTGGACTTCTAATCCAAAGCGCAAGAGTTCGAATTTCTCCTGGGTAGGCCTAATTTCTGAGATTGCGATTTCTTTTCTATTATATAATTTTATAAGAATAATTAAATTTAATTAATGAATGAATAGTAAGGAATAAAAAAAAATAGTCCAACACCCTATATAGAAAGGAAAATGGAAAATTGCAAAGAAAATCTTTCTCCATTTTGTCACATAAAGTTTGTGCTTCTGTCATATGTATATACGTATTTATATTAATGGTAAACTATTTAATAAAAAGTAACTAAAATATAATTTTTCCTTGTTGACCTAAGTAGGAATTCACTTAATTTTTTTGTATCACTTGTTTTTCATGTGTACAAGCAGAGATAATATAAATAATAATAATGCTATGATCAGATAATATTTAATTTGTTTAATTAATGAGATATTTGAATCTCAACAATCTTTCACTTAATTTTTTGCAAGTCGATCGCATATCGTATGTTTGCACTTCGTAATTGATTTGCAAGTTTTCATCCGTTAATTATGAGCAAGATTTATGTTTGAAAAGTTCATTTTTGGAGGAAAAAAAACGATTCGCTGGTGTAACTTGATTCAAAAGCAAATCATAACCTTTTATGCCAGATCTCAATTTTAGTAAAAAAAATTTAAATTCTGGCAATGCATTACTGCCCAATTCTAAGTATGTATAAGAGCAGAAACAATGTGTTAAAAAAGAAACAGTTATGGGACTTAGTAGTTACAAAACAACTACACTAAAATAAAAAAATATTGAACAAAATAATCGTATTTTGTAAAGTTTGTAATGGATCTCGTGGGCATCAAAAGTATTCAATACCCCTGCCATAACTACTATATTTTATAAATTTTAATTTTTTTTAAAAATTTATTCTATTTATTAAAATAAAATAAAAATATATTTTACTGTTAAATTCAATATTTAAAAATTAAAATATTAAATAAAAATTTGTTTTATCATTCTGAAAATTTGAAAGACAATTCTTGATATTAGAAACCCAGTGGCTGAGTGTATCACGCTTACACACCACAGGTCCGGGATTCAAATCCCGGGATGAACAAGGCTGACTCAGCCTTTCATCCCTTCAGTGGGTCGATAAATGACCTTGATGTGCTTGATTGGGAACTGTACATCGGAGGTTTCGCGTCAGACTGACCACTTGACCGAAACATCTGCACATGCACCCCTTCGCCTATGGTTACGTAAACTGAGATTGGCACAGTAAACTTTGGCATTCATGGGATGTTGTGGGCACTGCGTTTCAGCTCAAATCTTGATGTTTTGAAAAGTTTTAGAATATTTGCATCGAGGAAAAATTTTATTTCATCTAGTATGATATCTTGCAATGATTAACAAAAAGCATTTTTGACATAGCTGTTAGAAAGATAAATATTTTCAATCATATTTAGAAAAAATGACACAAGCGAGTAATGCCTTTCATAAAAATTGTAAGATGTCCCAGAAAATATCATCTAACCTCTACACAGCCAATTTTCCTCGTTGAGAGTACATAAAAATGCCAAGGGAACTGTACCTGAATGATACATAGTTACAAGAAATAAACGATAAACCAAAGGATGACGTCAAAGCCTTATTGGACAACACCAACATCAAACTTTCCAAATATATAGAAAGGAAGTCGAGGATGTAAGCATATCGAGGCAGGTTTGAGCAGGTGAGTACATAGTTGTAGTACCGGGGGGTGTCCATCGAAGTGCAACCAGAATGCAGACTAGCAACTGAATCCATTTTGTGTATTCCACGGCATATCCGAAAACCAATTACTCGAGATAGCCTCAATAGGGGAAAAATCCAACGGTGGTAGATCTGGTGATTGTGGTGGCCATAGAACCGAACCCTCAACGTCTGATCCAGTGACGGGGTGTGGCGATATCTAACCAATCATCCACTGGACGCCAGAAATGCGCCGGAACCTCATCATACATCATCATCCATTTATTAACATTTATGTACTTTTCTTGTAAACGTAAGATCGTACAGGTGCAGAGTCTGAGCACATTTTTTGGGATACCCTGTGTAATAGTCTAAATGTGACGCATTAAAATTGAATTTTTATTTATAAAAGTAGATTGTACTTTTAAGAAATGTAGAATAACATTTGAAAGAGATCAATAATGTTTGTTTAACACGTCTCAGAAATAACAATGTACGTTGAGTTAAATTTATATAAGAAAATTTTAAATAATCTCTGGATTCAGTAATTATGTTTCCAAATTCAGATGCAAAATATTTATTACAAAATCTTTAATATAGATATTTTATTTTAAAAACAAGTAATGCAAAAAAGAAATTTTAAGCCAATTCCTAGGCACGTCAAAACAAAGAAAATTTTTATTCTAGTTAACTAAATTTAGCTATTGAATTAAAATATTTGAAAAAACTATTAACATCAAGTGTGATCCACTACAAGTTTTAAAAAATATATATATTTGAAGCCAAGAAAAAAAATTCATTAAAAGAACATACTGGCGCCATCTATTGCTGCTAATTCTAACTTCGCCAGAAATAACGTAGAATAAATTTAAAATTAAAATTTTATGAATGAATTAATATTTGAAAAAAACTAAATGAAAATTAAGGTCATCCATTACACGTTTAAAAAATGTATTTTAACTTCAGTGGGTGAGCAAAAATTATTTCATTAACGGTTGAAAATTTGAACAAGATATATATATATATATATATATATATTTTTATACTTAGAATTTTTATACTTTAAATTTCTATTTATTTTATTTTGGTCTTTCGTACCGAGTTGCAAAGGGGGAAGGTTGGCGCCTTCAAACTAGTTTAACCCCACTTATTCGGTTATAAGTCCGAAATTGCATTTTGACTCGCTAGGTTCTTATTTGTATTTCATTAGATTTGATCTTATTTTTTTTATTTCCTGTTACGTTCTATATTTTATATAAATTTCTTCCATATATATATATATATATATATGCATATCGAGAGAGAGTGAACTAATAGTAGGAATTGAATAAGAATACAACCCATCGTAGATAATTACAACCATTACCAATAAAATTAAATAACACATAGTTAGCATGTCTAACAGTATGATTTTTTTCAACTAGAATTTTCTTCTTACAGAATCCTCATTCTTTCCTCCCAGACGTAAATATAATTAATGCCATTTGTGCTCAAATTCGTCTACTCCCTTTTCATGTCTATCGTCCAAAACAAAAATTACAGCATTTAGCAACCACTGGTGTGAACAAAGATGTCCTGCCTGCTTTTGTTTCCTTCAAAAACCTTTTTGTAAATTACTAGGATGTTTTATTTTGTATCATAATTTCAAAAAGAACACATTTACATGAACGTAATTAAAACGCAAGCAAAAAAATGGTATCCATCTTGGGAATACAAAGAAAATATTGTCAGATCAATAAAACATACATGTTTCCAAAAACAAACTGGTTCAAAACACTCTTTGACCTTTCCCTTTCAGACATTTTTTTGAAAAAATGAAATAAGATGAAAAAGTTTTAACACGACCTCTCTATTGTTTGTATATATAAAAGAAGTACATACATTTATGACAATCAAAAGCAATATAATTTCCAGATAACTAATATAAATATTATCATTCTTTTATATTTGCCTAGACATGTGCCCAGACATAAAATATGAATATTTTAATTAAAGTTACTTCCTTTCTGAGCAAAACCATTTCCCTCGCTTGCGTTAGAGTCATTGCCTATTATTCGAAATTTCGATTAGTTTTGGAATTCATTGTAAAATTCTATCAGGTTTTTGAGGCAGAGTCATTTGGAAATTTTCCAAAATCATCGACATATAGTTCATTTAACTCAATTGTAATTTTTTATTATTTATAGGTCCAATGTTTTATTACAATCATCAGCTATTAACGTTCCGTTAAAGCGTAAAATATCGGTAAAAGTCTGAAGCTTATGTATGAAATTCGTATTATAACATTTATTTCCAACAATCATCTGAAAGAATTCTAATTATAATCCGGAGTATTTTAATATCTAGAAAAATTTAAGCGAAAAATCCATTATTTCGGAATATTTAGGCAATACATCAAATTAACAACGAATGCATCTGAATTAACCATCGATTTAAATAATATAAATACTTCTATTTTTTTTGTATTGATAAGAATTTAGTTTGTAAGTTTCAATGATAACTTTTATTAAATATATAAACCTCTTTGATTAAAAAAATATATTTATATTCCTAATATATATAAATTCTTAGTAACTATTTTTTATAATTGACTATCACTATTAAGCAAAATACGTTTGAAATAATCTACAAACATTTAAGATCATTTATGTAAAAAGGTGTAAATCATGTAAGTAGAAATAATATCTCATAGAATTTGAATCATTTTCAGTAAATTTGAAATGCTCGCTAACATAGTATTTGTATTCTTGATCATAACTTGCAGGGAAAGCTCCTATAAATTGCTTAAAAAGATTTTAAAATACTTTTCACGATGTTATTAGGCCGTAAAATTGCAATATTTCTTAATGGATATTAAACTTTATCAGATACTTTAGGATCGCAAAAATATACTTTACTAACATAATCCACCAAAATTATCACTTAAACTATTATAATCTATCTTTTTAAAAAGACTAAATGACAGTTCTAAGTGTGTGTATCAATATAAAGAAGAATATTATTTAAAGTTATTCTGATGCTTCGGCTTATTTTCTGTACCTCATATTTCAAATATAGCATAATTTTTTGCAAGGAATTTATTGATTGAGAATGAATGAATGGGAATGAACGTTGCATTCTAAGACAATGTGAGAACTGCATAGGCTACAGACCTCTTTTTGAACATTAGTTAAGTGATGAGGTAGACACCGAAGCTGGTACCCCAAGTCTTCGATTCATAATGTCATCTACGAAGGATGGATTATTTTAGTTCA
>BMAO01000190.1:0-20098 GCA_019973975.1 Trichonephila clavata | reverse complement strand
TGCTTCTGTAATAATAATATTTTACTTATCTAAGTAAAGACTTCTCCAGAGGGCATGAACTAGGATTTTTGAAAAATTTCCATTATTTTCAGAGTTACTACCAATTGAAATAATTATTGGGTTTTTTTTCTTAAAATTTCTCCCTCTGTAGTACTAAAATATGGATAAATCCTCTTCTAAGTTATATATTTCAAAAATTCCAGGACAGATGTCTGAGCTATATAGCAGTGTTTCTCAAACAGTAGGGGGAGCCCCCGGGGGTATGATAACCCTACAAGGGGGCGAGTATATCGAAAAGTCGAAAAGAAAAGAATAAAAAAAGTTATTAATTTACCGAAAGGAAGAAAAACAAAATACATCATCAAAAATCATAAAAAATAAAATACACATTTACACTGATATAATACACTTATATAAATGTATCAGTACTGCGCAATGTATTTTATAAATAATTTAACAAAACTAAGTTAAGAATAAGTTTAATAATTACCAGTTACCCTATGAGCATATCATAAAATTATATACAAAATTTAATACTTGCCTTGATAATTTGTACGGTTATAATTAAAGTCGTGTTATAGATTTATGTCAAATTATATTATTGAATTCGAATACATTGTTATTGTATGGAGGGAAGCGCGATGAAAATTATGACTGAAAATTTGTCGCAAGTATAGAAAGTTTGAGAAGCACTGATATACAGGCAAAATATAATTATAAAGAAGCATTTTTCATAAAGGAGAATCTTTGAAAATTGTCATTCTATGTTCATTTTTTATCAAAATATTGTATCTAAATAATTTTTTATTGTAATATTATTCTTAAAACAATTTTCTACTCGCATTCTATTCTAAGAACACTAAATATCATAAATAATATCCCTTTGTACGCTTTTGCAAAATCATGGCTCCGAACGTAGTCGGATACCATAAAAAAGGAAATTTATTGAAGTTTTAACAAATTGAACAACAAGTACATTCAGTTTAACGTCTGTTTTGAATTCATTGGAGAGCCCGTGTTTGTGTTATCATGTGACCGTTATGAGTTGAGCCATTGAAGAAACTTACCTTGAATCTAAAAAATGCAAAAATGCAACTTACAGATTTTCAGACAATTATAGCTATCCTTTTCTTTCTTTTTTTTTAATCCTATGCTCCAACTCCAAACTTTCCGCCATAAGTCGAAGAGCCGCCCAATACAATGAAAAACTAAGAGCGTAGCTACCGCCGTATCAATGATATGGGACCCCAAGCCTTAGGGGCCAACAAGTGTTAACAAAAAAATCTTAAGCTATTAAGAGGTCCAAAAGAGGGGCCCCAAGGAATCTTCGATACACGACTAGCTACGACAGTGTGAAAAACGATTATATAGTCTCCAAAGACACACCCGGCATTATAAAAATAACAAGTGTAAAACAGCAGGACATGTATTGAGAACCCAGTTGTGGGTACATCATGGTCACAAAGTGAGCAGGAATCTGTCACATTCCCATTCTATACAGGTTATCCTGCAAAAATACATGACCAGTAGCATGTCTACAACGGTCCATGCTGACTGCTCTAGATTAGCGGTCGTCAACCGGTGGTCCACCGACTACTGGAAGTCTGTTAAAAATTTTGATGGTCCACAAAAAAATTGGGATATTATTTATATTTTTATGAAGATTCTGTTCAAAAAATGACGAGTAACAAAAAGTATCATAAAACGTGGAATATTATTTTTTTTTAAAAAAAATTGTTACTACTTTTAGCAACATTCCTTTTGAGTTAAGTTACTTTTGCAGGTGTGTCTAGCAATATTCGAAAGTGAGTGTTGCCACGACAATCATGATAATTGGTGACATTTTAGTTTGTTGATATTGCTTTGCGTTGCCGTTTTGTTCTTGCTTTTCGTGAAGTTCTTTTTTCAGTGATATGGGAATACAAAATAGTGACGTAAATAAGTAACAATACAGTTATAGTGATCCACCATATAATGGCACACACGAGTTGTCCGCCAAATATGAAATTGTACATTAAGTGTGTTCCGTGAAGTTATGTATAAACATTTGCAAGGGGTGCGCTCTGCCATTCCTTAGTGTGAGAGCGTCGGAAGATTAACCATAGTCAATGTAAATTTTGTTTATTAACGATTCACAACGAGAACCCAGATTCAACAATTCAAACTAAGAAATGCACAGATTACTAAATATGTGAGCAATTGCGGGGTAGACGAGATACTAGGAGAATTAATAGTAAATTGGATCACTTACATCGAAGGAATACACCATCTAATTCAATTCGTTCAAATCTAAATTTAACGCTTAATCGACCAAATCGTCAATTATAATATTTATCAATTAAATAACGTTCATTTGCCTAGCTTCAGGCTAATCAATCACTGCTATCCATAACAGTCTAACCTCCTCTCTCCCTTTTAATTCGAAAGTTTAATTTTTATATACAAGACTTACACTCAAGAGCCAAAACATTATGACCACCACTACATTTTGCAATGAACTCACCTGGATGACGTGGAAGGCACGTGATCAGGTGGAAGTGGTATTTAACTGCTGCTGGAGAGTCTGAAGAATCATTCTTTCACTTACTTCTGTTTGTGGTGGGAAAGGCTGCGGATCTAAGCGACTTTGATAGAGGGCAGATTGTAATGGCTCGAAGGCTCCGAACAAGTATTTCCGAAACTGCACGACTCGTGAATTGTTCGCTATCTACAGTTGTTAGTACTTATGCAAAGTGGATGAATGACGGTGAAACCAGCAGTAGACGACATGGTGTTGGTCGTCTACACGCTATCAAAGAAAAAGGTCGTCGGAGACTTTCTCGCGTGGTGAAGCAAAACCGGAGCCAGACAGTGGCTGAGCTGACAGCCCAATACAATTCAGGGCCAAGTAGAATAGTATTGGAGCACACTGTTCAGCGGACACTGGACACTGATGGATATGGGGCTACGCAGCAAAGGTCCCATTCGTGTGCCTTTGCTGACCAAGCGTCAGCGCCAACTGCGCCTGCGCTGGGTCCGGGAACATCGCGACTGGTCCATGGATCAGTGGGAGAGAGTTGTTTGGTCAGATGAATCACAGTTTTTCATTCATCAAGGCCGATGGCCGTTTCAGGATACGTCGTCTTCCAGGCAAACAGTTGCTCCCTCAATGTAAAGTAGGTCATACACAAGCCAGTGGGGCGGTATTAGGCTTTGGGGACATTCTTTTGGGTGTCTCTGGGACCCGTGGTTGTGGTAGAGCATACCAATAATGCTACAGGGTATCGGAACATCATTGCGGACCAGTTGCACCCTTACATGGCGTCTGTTTTTTCCAGCTGGAAATAAAATGTTACAACTGGACAACGCCCTGTGTCACAAGGCTAAAATTGTGTTGGAGTGGTTCCAGGAATATGATGCGGAATTCCAGTTAGTGTCCTGGCCACCTAACTCATCGGATCTCAATCCGATAGAACACATTTGGGATGTCATGGGACGGCAACTCAGAGTTTAAAGACCACCAATTCGCAATATCTCGGATTTGCGTGACCATTGCTTAAGCATCTGGTACAATCTGTCTCCAACCAAGGACATGTGGCATCCATGCCAAGGCGGGTTGAAGCTGTGTTGCGTGCCAAAGGTGGGCCAACTCGTTATTGACAGGTGGTCATAATGTTTTGGCTCTTGAGTGTAATTTACATACTCTCATCTTCTTCGAAGGAAGGCTTTCAAAAGAATAAATTTTAAAGACCCATTTTACCCCAAGAGGACTGTTAGTAAAAAGAACACGAATAGACCTGTGCTACATTGATTACAGCTACTCTAGACAAGGGACCAGAAATTCTTGAATCCTGTCCTTTGCCTTACCACCCTAGAAACGCTGAAATTTTTTAAAAACATACATAGCGTTTCTAGAGGGTTGTACTGTACTGTCCATTTTTGTAATTTATGTATTAATTCCAATGATTTTCTTTTTTCAGGGAGAAAGCTGACATAGCTCCTTTACTGGACGTAGAGGACATGGTGCTGATGAAGAAACCTGACTGGAAATGTGTCTTTACTTACGTCCAGAGTTTCTACAGGAAGCTTCATGACAAAGACTAAATTTCTTCACCATATTTTTCATACGAAATCGTTTCAAGGACGTGACATCATGTCTACAGTAAAGTCACGATTGAATTTATTTGTATATTTGATATGACACGCTGTTTGAGTCACGTTTACGCTACTTAAATATTTTTTGTCCCCTCACCGTTCGATTGGATTAGAATAGGTTCAGAGAGAAAATGGTACGACTGTATATGATTTCTATCTTTAGCTTTGAAAGTGTTCGAATCCAGAGGCGATATCTAAATAAAACTAAGGTTCTATGAATGCAATGTACTGTTAACACGTGAACAGAAAAAAGAATGAAATGTTTCAGTTGCATTGGCTATTATTCTGCGGTTTTTATTGTAAGAGTGGACGCTTGATTGATTTTAGTTAAGATCAAAACCGAGTTAAACTTTTCAACAGTGAATTCGTATGTTTATATTGTGTAAGATACCTAATATGAATTAGTTGTTTGTATCAATAAAGTTTTATATCGAAGTGGTTTTGTAGATCAAAAAGTAATTTAGAATTTATGGAAAAAAGTAGTGCGTATTTCATTCGGAACAGAGTTGAATATAATATTGTGTCTCAGAAGTCAATCAGAATTGTTTATTGCACTTGCAGTTAACTTAATTATTGTAAAATATAATGCAGTTTATTATTGTTTTGAAATTACATTGCATTTTATATTTTAAAAAGTTATGTAGTTTCATAACTAAATTATCAGTAAACAAAACAAAATACTTTTATAATTTAAAAAATGATTGTTTAAAAAATAATTTAAATTAAAATAATTTAAAATTGTAATAATTTTAATTTTAATTTTAAGTAACATAATTTAAAATTAAATATTTAAAATGTAAAGAATACGCGTATTAAAATCTATATTTTATACTTCTAAAACACGATTAATTTCAATGCAACAAATAACGCAATATTTTTTCACATGACTTCAAATAACAAAAAATTAGCTCCATTAGTTGGATTTTTCAATCATATTGTGTATTATTACCACCAATTATGAACTTTTAAAGCTTATTATAATAAAATTTTTAAAAAATTCAAAAGTATTTGATTATTTTAAATATCCGTTTAATATTTTATGCATTATTTTTTAATCGCCAATGTTCATAATTCTATTTTTAAATTTTTAAATGCATTCGAAGCAAAAGCAATGGATAAAAAATTGCCATTTCCTGAATAAATCATTTTGATTCTGAGGCCAATATATACAATCTTGACAAATATTTATAACCTTTTAACTTAAGACAAAAATTATCATTAATAAGCTATTAAAATAAACATAGGTTGTTGTTTTTTAAAAAAAATTAACTGTAGATACAGGTGTTTTATGCTAAATTAAAAATGGTTGATACTTTAAAATGCGTTTTTAAAAGAAATAAGTTTTAGGACAAATAATTTGGAAAACAACCAATGCCAGCTTTTTTTATCGTCTGCAGCTAATTTAACTGTTGGAAAGTTTTCTTAAAATCTAAAACATTTTGTTCCGAAAACCTTTAAAATTCGATATAGAAAGATATGTGTGTTTTTGATTCCATTTGTCTCAGCATTTTACATAATATTTCTATTTAAGAAAAATTAAATACATTTATGATTATTAAATTTATTTAATTATTTAAATTTTATTACTATTTAGTAATAAAGTAGTCTTGTTATGAAGTAGTCCACTAGTCAAATTTGAATGACTGAGCTTACAACAAAGCTTCACTTTTTTTGTACAGTTTTCATATTCTTTGTTATCCTTGTTTTATGTTTTTATTTTATAAGCTTTGTAATGTCTAAATCAAAATGTATCCAAGTGGATTTTCATCTAACAAATGTTGTTTTAATAAAAGATTAACCATTGTTATTAAGTTGTGGTTTTTATTTCGTTGCATTAATAATTAATATAAGGTTCTTTTTTTAAAAAAACATAAGTTTTATTGAATAGATTATTATAATAGAAAAAAATGTGCATTTGATTCATATCATAAAATTCAAGTTTGATTATTAATTTATGATTCGTAAAAAATTAAAGTAAATAAAATGTAAAACTGAAAATTTAGTCGGACATCTATTTTAAGAGTCTCGATTTTGTAAATTTCTCTATTTAACAAACTTTTTGCTATTTTTTTCGTAAAATAACCATCAAATGGCGAAGTGCATTTTCTTTTTAATGATCTTGTTCTCTTGTGTGTTTCAATTTTTTTCCTCCATATTTTTAAAATATTTCTGAACATTTCAAAGTATTCTCTCTTTTAGCACATTTTACAGTGATCAAAGACCTTGAACTGATTTTACCAAGTACCTAACACACCGAGAGCAATAAATTTTTTCCCGTAGTTTTTAGCGCGTTTTTCACGTAGTGTAAAAAAAGCGCTATTAGGACGCAAATTTCGTCCTCGTCTTCGTCTTCGTTCTATATTTTGTCGTACCCTTTTCTCAGCCAATAATTAACCGATTGACCTCGGGTTTTCGGCATTTGGTCGCATTTGTGCCCAAGATGAGCCGAATCATATTTAAATTTAATAATTTAAAAAAAAAAATTAATTATTTTTTTTAAGTGTAGTACTATTTTCTGTTAATAAAAAGTTTATTAGTTACATTATTGTAAAATACAACATGTGAAAAACGCGAAAAAATTACTTGGCCATGCCAATGATTGATATCTTGTTTAAATAAAAAATTCAAACAAAATTAATAGATTCAATCAGTAATTAAATTTAAAGGCGGTTGTGGCAATGCATGCTTAAAATTACTGGTTTTAAAATGATGTACGCTTAAAATTACTCTTAGGCTTAAAACTAGAACATGTCATTAACATTCATTAGTTTTAATATAAGTTTTTTTAAAGTTGGAAATCAGTGTATTCCTGGAAAATGATTGTTTTTTCACAAGTTTTTATTTAACTTGCAATGTATGTAATTTGTTCGGGTGGAATCTTGCAACTCAATTTTTGAAGCTGATATCTTTAACCGATTGAGCTGAAATTTTGTATACACGTTTAGTTAGGATGACAATGCATGTTTTGACCATTTATATGTTCCGATACTGCAATTAGTTAAAAAGATGTTAATTAAAAACCTTAAAACGTATAATTGTTTTACCTTTGTGGGCTGTTTATTTAGCTGTGCTCGGCGACGCAAAATAAAAAACAAAAAGAAGGGTTTTTTTTTTTTTTTTTTTTTTTTTTGAGTTTTGAAGTTTTTAAAACAGCGATCTAATTTTTTTTATGAAACTCAGACAGAAAAAAAATTACAGAATCTGAAAGATTCTTTATTTCACCACGATACAATACAACTTTAAAAAAAAATAATTATGTTTGTATTTTTTACGATTTTTTTTTAATGTGTCAAAATCGATGTGTTTTTATAAAAATTATGTCTAAATTGTTGAGAATGAATTTTTTTCTTTTAAATTAATTGACATTCTGTACTAAAACAGCTTATGCTCTGCTTTTTTAAAACCAGTCATTTAAAAAGATAAAACGCCAAAAACTTTTTTTTTTGCGATTTTTCAAAAAAATACTCAGAATTTTAGCTAAACACTTAATAACTTCGTCATTTATGAAGATAATCTCACGAAACTTTTTTTTCGTGTGTAGAACAATATTATCCAAGATCTGTACGAAGACTGAAAAAATTGCTTAGAAAAAAAGATTAAAAAAATATTTGTGTTTTTCGTCTAATGCGCCTTTTTGCAAGAATTCATTTAGCTAGGCTGTTTGAAATTAACCGACAAACGACCTTGCAAAAATGATGCTTTGAATGAGATGAACAGACTAAGAATCCTGTCCATCGATAACTAAAAATAAATTAAAAGTTACAAAAAAATTTTTTAAAACAAACTTTTATTCAAACGCGCAAAAAAGAATAAAAAAAATAAACTTTTCCTTTAAGACTTTTTTTACTATCAACTTATAACGTCATTACATAATCTATATGATATAAAAGTTTGTCGCGGATTTATTGTGTAGATCAGGGATGGCCAACCCGCGGCACGCGTGCCACATTGTGGCACGCGGGAGTAATAACTGTGGCACGTGAAGACTTACTGAAAATTTACAAATTTTTTATGAAAATATTACTGAATGAATTGAATTACAATAAAAAGTTGTCATGAAAGGAATATGTAAGAAAAAAACATATTCAGTGTGATATTTTAAGGCCGCTAAGCAAGATTTTTCTTTTCTTCAGTATAGCGCCAAAAAGGAGATCATGCTCCTATACTTACAATCATACAGCATTGTAACTTTCCGAGAAAAGTGTTGAGTAACTTGAGACTAAAAACAAATAATTTTCTCTCTCTCGGACAGTCGAATCTGCCCCAAAAGTTACTCACTCTCGGGGGCAGTTAATTTTTAACATCTCAAATTTCCATTCGAATTTCAGCTTCCTCGTTCAGTGCTGAAATTTATAGTTATTGGCTGTCAGTGTGATGTCAGATAAAAATGTCTTTCAGGAGATGGTGGCTATTTACGATTTCTGTAATGTCAAGAAGTAATTCTGCAATATAAATAGGAGAGCAGTTGTTGATACGGTAGAAGTAATTCTATCTGCACAAAGTAGCCGCTTTGTAAAGCAGAGGGAGTGAGAACTTGCATCCATGACTAATCAGAATGCTGGATTCGGAGCCAAGAAAATTTGTAACGTAACATTGGCAAATTGTTTCTAGCTCAGTTGATTTTAAACTCTGTTTAGCAAAATGTTAAGCTTTTCTTCTTTTCTAAAATTGTTTTTAGATTTTAGTGTTGAGCATAATTGTTTAAATTTTTTTTTATTTTCAATATGTTTATGAGTAAACCTTTGACATCGAAAAGAAATTATGAAGAGGATATTGCAGCACGTGATTTTAAAATTGTCTGGGAAGAACAATACTTGTTTAGAAATTAAAATGCTTCCAAGCCTTTTTGTTTGATATGTGGAATTTGTATAGCAGTTCCAAAAAAAAAATTAACTTGGACCGTCATTTCAAACAACTGCATAGTGATTTCAACAGCAAATATCCTATTGGATCAAATTTGCGAACGGAATTCATCAATAAAAAAAGAAATCTTTAGTCAGTCAACAATCTTTGTTCCAGAACAGAAATGACGAAATGGAAACCATGGTGAAGGCTTCTTATGAACTTTCTTTGTTGTAGCCCGCAAGAAAAAACCATATTCTGAGGAAGGGGAGAAAATAAAAAGTAGCCTTTTAATGCCCAAAATGTCGGTGATCTTAATATCAAAAATATGGTTCATAAAATAGCTTTGTCTAGAAATACCGTCATGCGTCGTATAGATGACATGGGCCAGGATGTTGGAACGCAAATTGTCTCTTGACTTCAAAATTGAAAATATTTTTCATTAACATTGGATGAAGACTGTTATATCACAGACAATGCGCAGTTAAGTATCTATGTGCGTTACTCTAACAATGGTTTTGATACTATGTGGAAGAACTTCTTGATTTGGGCCAACTAGTTTTAACTACAGGTGAAGACATTTTTAAGGAACTTAAAAATGTAATTGAAGTTAACAAGCAGAATGGGCAAAATTAGACAGTGTTTGCGCAGATGGAGCGCTTTGCATGGTTGGCAGAATAAAAGGTTTTGTTGCATTGCTTGAAAACTATTTGGGAAGAAAAGTTTACAAGTATCATTATATTATTCATCAAGAAGCTCTTTGTGCCAAGGACTTAAACTTGTCTTTCGTTGTTGACCCGTGGTGCACTTTATCAACAAAATACGAGCTCGTGCTCTGAATCGACGAAGATTTCGTACGCTTTTTTCCGAAGAATTGGAAGAGAATGGCGAGTTACTCCTTCATTGTAATGTGCTCTGGCTTTCCAAAGGAAGTTCACTTGCGAGATTTTGGAGTTTGAGGGAATGTGTTTTAGAATATCTGGAAGAAAACGATGAACTGCCCAGTGAATGCTCGCTCCTCAGGAGTGAAATTGGCTGTGGGATTTAGCTTTTCTTACCGATATAATGGAACATTTAAACAATTTAAATTTAAGATAACAGGGAAATTTTTTTATTTTTCCGACCCTAGTTGGTCATATATCTTCTTTTGTGAAAAAACTTTTGCTTCTTTTGTCTGGATTTTGGAGAGAAAAAATTAACTCATTTCCCATTTATGCAGTAATTATCTGCCGAAGTTCTTAATGTTTCGAACTATGATAGATTTAAAAATTTAATATCGAATTTGCAGAATTCTTTCATTACCAGGTTTGAAGATTTTAAAGATGATAAAAAAAAATACTGAACTTTTCTCTAATCCTTTTTCGATTTCTCTTCAAAACATTAATTTTTGCCCACCTCAGGTAAAAATTGAAAATATTGACCTACAGCACCGTATTACTTTAAAAAACAAATACAAGGAAATTATTTTAACCGCAAATGATCCGAATTACATCGAATTTCGGAAATTTGTGCCACCAAGTAATTTTCCAAATTTACATGATTTAGCTTTCAGATATTGTTGTAGGTTTGGATCAACATATGTTTGTGAAGAAATGTTTTCTGTTATATGAACGTAATTAAATCAAAATATCGCTCAAAATTAACTGATATGCCCCTAAAACACCTAATTTTGTTAGCATCTTCACGAACTAATCCAAATATAGATGATTTAGTAAAAAAACTACAAATTCAAAGCCACATTAAGAGACTGCTTAGTAATCATTTAAAATTAAATGTTTCAAGTTGCTTGTTTTTATTTTGTACCTTAGCTAACTGATTGATCAAGTAAAAATTTATCAACATTGAAATATAAGTTTCTACTTTTGTTTTATTTGTTATACATTTTCATTATATAGAACTTGCATTTAAAAGTATGCTTTTGATGTAAATAACCCATAATAAGCCTATAAGTAACATTTTTTTTCATTTTTGTATATTTTTTAGTTTGGTAGAAAGTTAAAAGTGGCACGCGTAAATTTTTTTCATCAGATTGTGGCACGCTTCCCAAAAAGTTTGGCCACCCCTGGTGTAGATAAACAAGAAAATTAAATAACTTGATCTGATTGATTTTAATTTTTTAAATTTTCAAACTAAGTAAATACGAGTACTTAAATCTCGTGACAAGCTTTTATATCATATAAATCATGTAATGAAGTTATAAGTTGATAGTAAAAAAAGTTTTCAAGGAAGAGTTTATTTTATTCTTTTAGCGCGTTTAAATAAAAGCTTGTTTTCAAAAAAGTTTTTTTACTTTTAATTTATTCTATTTTTCCTTGTAGATTTTTAATGCATAAGATATGTAAAGTAAATGCGAAGATATTAATTTCTAAAAAAAGGTGTTAAGAATTACTTTTTTCCTAATACATATTGTACATGAATTTAAAATGTGTTTTATGTGGTTTATAAAGTATACTGAAAGATGAATCTGTATTTAACGAGTTTTCCACATAAAGAACTTTTTTTGGAAATTAGCGACTTCGTTAAATAAAGGCCTGGTTTTATTTTAATCCTTATTTTTTCACATTGCGATTGAAACAAACTGATGTTATGCAAAAAAAAAAAAAAACACACACACACACACACACACGAAGTTTTAGAAAATAAAATTTTTGGATATGCAAAAGGTAAACAAAAAATAAAAAAAGAAAGAAAATTTGAAATGAAAGATTTTTTTTTGTCTTTGAATGTTGATAACTTTATAAAAATGGAATTTAAAGAAATTTTCCAGCTAAAATTTTGGTTTACCAAAAAAGTATAAGAAAATATACTTATAGTATATTTAATAGTGTAAGACAATAGAAAGGATAAGATAAGAGAAAAAGAACGAGGAAAGTGTAATTAAAACAAAAATGACCAAAAAAACTAAATATTCAAATTATTTAGTAACTTTAAAATATCATGGTTGTCGCGACCCTAAGATGGCATATGAAGTTTGGGACTCCGAATAAACAGACACTGTTATAAAAAACAATTAAGTTTATTTTGGTTCAATAAATTCACTATCAAACAAGATTATAAACAGAAGGAGCAGTCATATTAATTGGTTACCTTAAATTCCTAAGACGAATAATTAAGCACTTAATTGAGTGATTCGATGAAATAGCACTCGCCAGATCCCGCCCGGTTCAACTTGATATTCCAGTCCAGAGTCACAAGAGCATCAAGGCTTCCGATAGTCACTTATCTTACAATAATAGCAGTCAATCACAAATCTTACAATAACAGCAGTCAATCACAAATCTTACAATAACAGCAGCCTAACGACTAACTCTAACCCTCCCTTTGCTAGGGTTTAAATAGCACTCAAATTAGCATAAAATCAAGTTCCCTCACTGAAGGCGGTTTTAAACTCAAACAACAGTTTAAGAATTTTTTTATTAAGAAGAAGGGCGTGAAAATTAAACCCTTCACATAATGATTGAATATTTACTAACGTAACTCTCTGAATCAACGCCAAGATAATGGCAACAGAGCTCGTAATTCTTAAACCGTGGTCAATTGACAGAGGCACCTGAGTTGGCGCCAAACTTCGACACCATACTAATGTTAGGACTTCAAGTCATAACAAAATTATTCTGCATCAGCCCCTCTTATGGCGGATCTTAAGCGGCATCAGCATTCGAACCTGGTTCCTTACAACGCCGACCACGAGTTCGAGACTCTGATCACTATGATACTCCAACCACATTAACATGCCATAAAAGCTTAAATCATTGCAAAATATTCTATATGGACTATCATTGAGTATTTTGAGACTTCTAAGAATTTTTAAATAAACTTATTTTTTATTCTAATTACACTGCACACAAACGAAATTTTTTGGGGAAAAAAACTACTAGTACTTCTGATTTTTTAAAATAAATCAAAGAAAGATCAAATATTTTTTTATCCTTTTTAGAAATAAAATCTTACTTTTCTCAAACGAATTACTTTTTATTTCGAGATGTATAGACTTTCTTTATTCTGTCATTTTCGACCCTAGACCAGTGTTTCTCAAACTGTGGGGCGTAATAACCCTGCAAGGGAGGCCCAAGTATATCGAAAAGTTGAAAACAGAAGATTATTTTAAAAATTCTTCTTTGCTGAAAGAAAGTAAAACAAAATACTTTCTGACATAATAAAATACAAATTTATACTAATATAATACACTTATAAATGTATCAGTACTGCACAAGTTAATGACATGCCCATGACTGCATAATTTTATGACATGCCCATCCTATGGGCATGTCATAAAATTATATACAAAATTCTATTCTTATCTAGATAATTTGTACGGTTTGTAATTAAAGTCGTATTGCACTTTTACATCAAAGTATATTACTATTCAAAATACATTGTTATTATATGGAGAGGGGGGAGGGCACGATGAAAATTATGATTGGAAATTGGGTCGCAAGTATAAAAAGTTTGAGAAGCATTGCCCTGACAATTGGTGCAAATTCACATTTGAGCCAAAGTTTGTATTTTGAGTAGTAGCTTTCAGACTATGTAATACGCCTCCTACGATTACGCAAAAGGCCTAAAGAAAATACAGGGACAGAGAATTGTTATAAAAAATACTTCGATGAAAAATCAAGAATTTCATTTGTAAATTCACAAAATACTTATTTGACAACTATACAAGAAAGCGCTCATGTATCAGAAAATTGATACATACCCAAACATTAATTTAACAGTATATAGATGTATTAAATAAACAGTCATTAACTTTCTATATCAAAGATAATTACAACTATACTTTAATCTGCAGTTGTCCCCAACCTCCAAACCAAGGTCAAATGGTACCGGTCCGCCGAAGGAACATTAATTATTTCTATTGTATTTATTGTGGTGTATTTCTTTCGGATTTGTGCGACTTTCCACGGAAATCACTATATTCAAAGTTAAATCACTTTATATTCATTTCTTAAGCGAAATTGTGTTTTATTCTGAAGGCATATTTGGATTATTAAATCAAAATAATCTAAATTATAAACAATCAAAGTCTCCCCCCCCCTCAGAGGGCCCAGGTAAAATTATCAAACGTTGACCGGTCCATGGCAATAAAAAGGTTAGGAAGCACTAGTTTAATGTACTTCACTCACTCTCTGAAAAGTTTCAGAAGTTTCTTACCATTTCTGTTGTTACAAAACCTTAAATCATTTATTTTTCCGCTGCAAATATTTTCAACTCATCAAAAATGCATTGATAATAAAATGTATTGCAATCAAAAAATTCTAAAGAAGTTTGAGCTACTTGAGAGAAAAACATTTTTACATCTTCAAACAAAATAGTAATAATAAGTGTTTCCCTAATAATAATTTGATTTTAATCTCTTAAGTGCCACGGCGCATATATTCGTCTAGCTCAACCTATGCTCTATGTGCTCCAGACGCATATATCCGTCTTTCCGAAATAGGATTCTTTTCTTTGCGCTGCTATCAGTAAAACTATTCCGAAGGCTTTGGGCTGCAATGAAATAACCTTGACAGTGTTGGGGAAGGATTTACTTATTTCAGAGAAAAATTTGCTTATTTGTGCCTTTTCTTTCCTCGCTCCTCCAATACACGACTACGTGAAAAATGTACTGGTGAACGAATCGCGTAACTTATAATCGGCATTTAAGAGGTTAATTTGAGTCTTAATCTAAAGAAACACGAGAACCATTGGCAACAGATCTTGTAATTTTAAGCCACGAGCAAGTGGCAAAGATGACATCTGAGCTGGCAATTCTCTCTTTAAATTACCACATCAAACCAACGGGAGAACTTTGAGCCCACACAGATTTAACGTACATCGGCCTCTCTACAAGTCAGGTAGAATTCATAAGAAACCGAAGTCTATGATACATCTAAAACATTTGCAGAAAAACTGCTTAGTGAATGAAAAGGCTTACAGATAATTAGGCTAAAATGATTTTATGAATTGCACTAAATTAAATCACATGTCTCAGAAATATATAAAAGATGCGGAAATGATGATTAAAATTCGTTACATTGATTAAAAATTTCATAAATTTAATGGAAAAATGTCTGCAGCAATAGAGCAATAACAGAAAAATATTTGAAACAACAGAGCTGCATTTATGTATGAAATATAGAACTGTTTTGTAATTTTTTTGGAAAAAAATTCTCAAATGAATGATGATAAACATTCCACGTTGAAAACCATTACTTCATATTATCAAGTATATATTAAATATTTCATTCGATTTTGTAAACTTGTTCGGATATTATTTTAGAACGGCGCAATATTTTATTTAATTTTACAAATTATTTGACTTTATTTCATTGAATTGTACCACATACTCTCATTAAAATTAAAATAAATGAAAGTCTGAAAATTCATAAAATTAAAAAAGGATTTTTTGTTTAAAACATGTCTTAAAATCTTTTTGACAAACGGAATTGCAACGAATAAAAATTCGAAAAAGACTATCAAAAAAAAAGTGTAAACTTAGAAGTTACAAAATGAAAATAATATAAAATTCTTTTTTAGTCAAGCTAGGATATATTATGGCAAAACATCAATTGTTATAAAAAAATCTGCAACCATAAAAATTGTTATTTAATTAATTTGATTATCATCGTTTTTTTTAAATTTCTAACGATGAATTAGTACTTTCATTTTTTTTTTAGATTAATTTTTCTAAAAGAAATTATTAAATTAAATTAACCCAACATTTTTAACTATACTCATTCAAGTTATAGACACTTATTAATTGCAAATCTTTCCATCTATTGAATCGTATTATTTAGCAGCATTTTTTAAAACAATTTTATGTAAGCATTACTGCTATTTAGAAAATTTTGCAGTTATTCTTTATTGACAAAAGCAACAATTTTAAGAATTATCAAACAAATTTTACTTTTACAATTTTTTATTTCTTATTTTGTTTTTAATATAATCTATGTTGTGTGATTTTTATTATTTTCCCCCTACTACCAACTACACAACGAAAAACAGTTAATTACAGGTTTTGTGGGATACGGGGAGCAACATACAATAAAACAAGATATCAATCATTGGCATGGCCAAGTAATTTTAGCGCGTTTTTCACATGTATTTTACAATAATGCAACTAATGAACTTTTTATTAACAAAAAGTAGTACTAAACTTAAATTTATTTATTTTTAAATTTAAAAAATTTAAATTTTTTTAAAATTATTAAATTTAAATATAATTCGGCTCTTTTAGGGCAAAAATGCGACCAAATACCGAAAACCCGAGATCAATCGGTTAATTATTGGCTGAGAAAAAGGTACGACAAAATATGGAACGAAGACGAAGACAAAGACGAAATTTGCGTCCTAATAGCGCTTTTTTTACACTTCGTGAAAAACGCGCTAAAAACTATTTTCCTAATTTTGAGAATTAAAAACTCTAACTACTGTCGCCATCTACATAAAGAAATTATAACTTGAGTGCTCGAACGCAATTTTAGTTTGTTTGTTGACTTTTCTTATTTTGTTTTGTTAAAAAAAACTGAGGGTTATTTTTTTTTCTTATTTTTTGCATTGTGAGTAAAAATTTATAACTTGGATTATATTATCAAAATTACAATAAAAACACATCAAAACCATAAGGCACTTTATATAAAAATACAAATAAAACAAATAGTAAAAAATAAAAAAAAAAACTCAATATTTTTTTTAATGTTTTGTTAAATAAGAAAAAAAAAATTCTTTCTCAAAGGGGAATTCTGAGAGTTGAGAAATGACAGTTTCTGAGATTATATGGTGCATTTTTAAACAAGGAGATTCCAAGTTTGATTTTGAGTTTAATGTGTAAAAGTTATTTCAATTCAGAGATATTTGGTGAAACAAATATATGATATTGTTTTTATTTTGTCAATAATACATATAATTCTGTACTTCATTAATTTTTTTCGTTTATGTAAGAATTAAGCAAAAGTGCTATTAACTATAACTATTCAAAGAAAGTTGAGTTATTTTAACTTAAAAGAATTTTATGCGCTTTTTAAAACAGTAAAATTTAAAAAAGCATTTTTGAAACACATGCGTACAGAATTACTTTAATATACCCCATAGGAAAAATTAGAATTTAAAATTTCTCCTTTATGAACCATTAAACTTTAAAAAAAGATTTTCCTTTTTTTGAAAAAAAGGCAAACGAAAAATATTGGCATTGGACCTTGTAATTTTGAACCTCCGTCAAGTGACGTAGACGACACCTGAGCTGCAACCTCCTCTCTAAACTACCATATCACGGCAATGAGAGTATTTTGAGTCTGGATCAACTTAACGTTTATCAGGCCCTCTACTCAGAGGGTTTTCAATTGCACCAGGATTCGAATCCGTGCCACGCCAGAAACGAGTTAGAGACATTACCACTAGGCTACCACTGGAGATATTCCAAACTGGATTCTTTCTAGTAAATAAAGTGTAAATATTTTGTTAAAAGAAGAAATCAAATTTAGTGATGAGGGTTTAATTATTAGTGGAGTTATATACATAACCGTCAGGAAGATTCTCTATTCTTTAACTAAAATAAATCATAGTTGAAAAAAACTAAAAAATACCCTTTTATAGTTAATCGAACTTAATTGCAAATTTCTTTTAGTCGCCAAATCTGGAAATGGGATCTGAAATTAGACGCCAGATGGTGATCTGGCGCTAGATACGATTTGAAAATGGGAAATTGTTAATCCTAATGATCCTGATCTGAACAATTGAAAAAAAAAAATATTAAACTATTGTATTGCCATCGTCCTGGACAATGAGCAAAATTTCGAATTAATCTTACCTTTTAAAGTGGGTAAAAATGGAGTTCAAAGATTCCGTTACATACAAGTGAAGCTTATAAAAGGGTGTTAAAACCGTTCTCCTCTAGGGCAACGCTTCATACATCAATTAGAGTTAAACAAGAGGGAAAAATTATATGGACTGGAAATTTACATACCTATTAAATTTCAATATTATGTTATTGATTAAATAATTTTCACGCATTTTGAATTTTCAACAAATTTATTTATGAAAATTTTCTGAATGAATGGATGAGTGAATATTAACGTCGCACTGTTCAGCTACACTAGGTGTTTTTTTTTTAACCATGATCAAGTGACGAGGACGACACCTGAGCTGGCACCCCCTCTCCTAACTGCTACACCACGCCAACGGGAGACGTTTGAGCTCTTGACAGAATTAACGTGCATCGCTCCCCTACACGGTGGGTCTTTAGTGGAACGAGGATCGAACTCGTTACAAGCCAGCCACGACCCGATACCTTGACCACTCAGCTACCGCGGCCATGAAAGCGTTCTAAAGACATTTCTTCTAAGAACATCTTCTAATAAAACCTCTTTTTAGCGCGTTTTTCACGTAGTGTAAAAAAAGCGCTATAGGACGCAAATTTCGTCTTCTTCTTCGTTCCATATTTTGTCGTACCTTTTTCTCAGCCAATAATTAACCGATTGACCTCGGGTTTTCAGCATTTGGTCGCATTTGTGCCCTAGATGAGCCGAATCATATTTAAATTTAATAAATTTAAATTAAAAAAAATTTTTTAATTAAAATTTTTTTTTTTAAGTATAGTATTATTTTCTGTTAGTAAAAAGTTCTTTTAGTTGAATTATTGTAAAATACAAACATGTGAAAAACGCGCCAAAATTACTTAGCCATACCAATGATTGATATCTTGTTTGTTAAATGTTTCTATATTTTATTTAAAGTAAATAAAACCTACTTATGTAAAAACCGAATTAGTGTCATTGCTAAAAACAAAAGTTCTTTACCTTTGATTCAATACTGACTAATGCAAAAATCATTGTTTATTTTTTTTAAAGTGTAACATCCTTATTATTAAAGGTTTTTTTTTTTTTTTTTGAAAAAATGTTTTGTGTGATGAATGCTCACCATAAATTATTAATTTTATACTAGTTAAAAGCAATCGTCTCACAAAACATTCATTTCTTTTTTTTTATACACTTCATTATAAAAGTAACATACGTATTTTGTTATACCCAAACTATTTATCGGCATTCATAAACTAGTTATATTTTATTTATCAGCGTTAATTAGATGTACTCATCATTTTTTACGTTTCCATACAATTAGTGTTACAACAGCATTAACAAGATTATTTTTCTGTTTTGTTCTGATTACAAGATAAAACAATCTTATTTACGTAACAAACCAAGCGCAGATTATTTTATTATCTCCAGACAAGGTGTTTCATTTATAAGTAAACTTTAAAGTGAAAGAGAAAACTTCTATTTGTTAGTCTTATCAAACTAACAAGGAAGAACTATAAATCAAAGACTTATAGTAATGCTTTTAGGGTTGCGCTCTAGCTATTGTTTCTTGTTTAGTTTGTTCCACATGCTTCACTCATTATAGAAAAATTATTACGTAATCCATTTCGAAACAAATTTTTGAAATAAAAAATTGCAGTCAGTTTAATGCACGAAATCTCACATAAAAATTATAGTCTGCGTAATTTGGGAAAAGTTATTCAATGGAATTACTTTTACGTAACACAAAGTACAGTAGAACGTCGTTTATCCGAATCAATTAGGACCGGACACCGTTCAGATAACCGAAACCGAATGCGATCCTTGCAGTATATGAAACCGGACATTTTACGAATTTTGAAAGTCATCACATGCAGGAAAGTGCTTGAAGGAAAAGCAAAATAGGTGCAAAATGTCGCAATTTCACCTTTATTGTGGAAAATAATCACTTATTTTTCGCTGTACCATTGCAAACCTTCGTTTTTTCGTTGCAAGGTCTCTGATTCTCTTGAGCAGCAGTAGTGAGTAGGACAACACTCTGTTGCCTCGTACCACTCCATAGCTGTCTCTAAAGCAAAAATGCGTCAGAATTTGATGGACCCTCGCTACTTTCATTGTTATTGTCTTCGTCTTTATCCGTTTCATCGTCGACAGGGTCGATTCTTCTTGCACAGAAGTCACAATCTCGTCATCATTTAGCATTTAAATCACAGTCGTCTGTATCTCATGCCATCCAGGTTTTCTACATCAGCAAAACTCAGCAAAAGAGCACATGCACACTTCCTCACTTGGAAACAAACGACCTAATATTCCGCGCAGTGTTTACCAAATCACACAACTGAAATTCC
>BMAO01000189.1:0-40633 GCA_019973975.1 Trichonephila clavata | reverse complement strand
GTCCCAATTGATTAGGATAAACGACGTTCTACTGTATTAAAAAGCAATATAATTAAAAATGCTGGTCATGAAATTTTAGAAATATAGAATTAGTTTCCAGACAAAAATACTAGTTTCTAGAAGCTGAACCATGTGCTATTTTATCCATATTTCCATCTACCTACAACTATGAGTCTTTATTTCCAGAGATGAATAACATTAAAGAGTCGCTTAGAAACCGTTTGGCTGATGACTCCAATTCAGCTTACATTTTACTAAATGTAACATCTTACAATCCTAATATATGTTATTTTTCATCTAATCTGCAACAGCACACACATTGTTATTTCAATTTAAATTACACGTATAACTATAATATTTACTGCTATAAAGTTCAAAATGTAGTTTTTCGAATTAAATAAAGAGTTTGGAGTTGTTAGTAGTATTTAATATATTGGTTTATTATTTTCCCAATAAACACAAATCAAAATTATTTGATGACACGTCTATACCTCATTTTTATTTCTTTTGAAAAAATGCCGCGTTAATCCATAAAGGTTCGCCACCCCTGGGCTAGACTAATGATGACCCGAGAAATAAGATTATGTGAAAAAAAATAATTTTCAAAAATCACCGATAGGAGTTTTGTTGCAGCTGTAGCTTGCCAAAGCAAAAAAATCCACATACAACATGGATATGAAAGCAAAACCCGAACTTTTGCTTTCATGTGCAACTACCGAGCCAGTAGTTTCAGCTATAAAAACATGTAGAGAGCTTCGAAGAATAGTATTATCAGCTTAAATGAGCCAACTCAAGTGAATATGTGACTCACATTACCATAACGTGCAGTATTGGTAAAGTTGTGTAATCTTAATCACCCACAGCTCCTCGTGAGTTGAAAGAACAGGATAGAAGCTACGCGACGGGATTTATTTCTTACTGTTTTTAAAGTAATGATTAAGAAGTTTGAGAAACAGAATCACTGACAATTCGCCCAGGCAGAGAACGTAAGCTGACGATAGAATTATTGTAAAAGTTCAAATTTTGATGAAAGTTTAAAGGTTTGTTTCTCTTGGTACAGGGCCGGGTTTCAAAACATATAACTACAAATAGGTGTTCGTGTTGCAAATACCAACTGCTACGAAATCAAAAGTGTTCCTCATCTTTAGATTGCACTTATAAGATAACATCAGTTAATCCTGAGTAATTTTATCATATGTTTCGCAAATTCATTTTCTTAATCGTAATAGTATGTTAAACCGTTTGACTCTTCGTATTATAATTTTTCAATTGATGGAGAATGGATTCTATCAAATACTTTATTGCTTGCTTAGTTGTATTTATGATTTTTTAGATGTCAAAACAGAAAAAAATATTTGATTATAGCATACAGAAACATTACCATTGTTCCACCGAAGATCATACTTTCACTTTCAAGAGTGCCTATTAAATAATGTGCAAATTAACGAGTGTCGAATAGAAAATGTATGGATTATGTTGATAAAAAGAATACGAAAAATTAAACAATGTTCCGCACTTTAACGTATAACTCTAGGTAATGTACAGATTACCTATGTAATCTGCAGATTAACGGATCTCTGCTCTTTAGCGGTAACACATACATCAAAGGACCGTTCTGACTTCAGGTCATCGATACATTCGTAAGAAAAGGAATAAAAGAAGAAGTCTAAGAAGTTTAATTATAACTTCCATCAAAGTTTTTTAACTCATAGAAGTTTGAATGTGAAAAAGTATCTTTATATTATTGCTGGCATAGGAAATATATAGATTTTGGCAACACATAGAAAATCAGAAACTTTCTTTATGTGGTCAGTACTAATTTTTGTATAAACTAATTTCGCGAGTTTAATAATAAATATCTATATCGTATTCATTTCATATAAATACACTACATATTATCAAGTAATGCAATTTTTTATACTCTTAATGCATAAAAAGTGTGTGTGTTTTGTTTGAAAAAAACAAAAATTTTCAAATAAAATACACAAATTTGATTAGTGAGATTTTTCAACTTCCACGAGCCAAGCCATAAAATAAACTACCAAAGAAAAATGCATGTCTAACATTTCCACTCTTTATATATTTCCAAATAAATAAAAAAAAGCAGAAAAGTTTGAAATATGATGATTTTTATCGCCAAGCTGTCTGCCAATTCCGCATCACGTAACTTGAAAAGCACAAGTTTTTTCACCATAAATAAACGATCTTTTTTCTCTTCCAGTCTCATTCCTATAAAGGAAAAAAAATGAAATTTTAAATCTGTGAGTTTCGTGGCTATCAAAATAGAACCCGCGAATGATTCCTGTAAATTGAAAACATCCATATATGTGACTACAGAAAATTAAATTCCTTGTTTTTCCTCTTTATAAATGAGCAAGATGTTGCTATGTTGATTTGATACATTTGAAATGCTCCGTGGCGGCTTTAAACTACTGTTTCTGTTCAATTTGTTTATTTATTCTTATATTGCAGTCTAAATAAAACTTTATTTTTCTTGTTTACAGTAATTTCTTTATTTCATAGGGATGGTTTTAACGTAATAAGAAACTACGGAGTGTTGTACGTCAAGGGTATGAAAAACGTAGTGGCCCTCGACGCGCAGTTTTGCGGCCTGACCTAGTATTGAGTCAGTTTTGCAAATAATCACTGTGAACAAATTTCTCGTTAAAGCTACAGTGGACAGTAAAAATTTTCTTAAAATTTGTTACACACATGCTCCAAATTTTGACTGCCAGTATTTAAGTTATAACTATATATATATAAAACCATATAAAAAATTTGGTGAGAAAAAAATGAGTAGTTTTTAAGAAACTTAAAGTTTTTTTAAAAAAATTTAACGATAATTTCAAAATTTCAAAACGTTCCATGCGTTTTGATTTTTTTTAAAATTTCATATTTTTAACTGACTTAACTTCTTTAAGCAATTCTTTAGAAATTTATGCACGCAATGTAATGTTTTATATGATAATTTACGAAGTATGCGTAAACGCAAATTTTTAAGAATTTTAATGTCTTTTATACATAAAAAAACTTTAATTTCTTCTTTCACCCTATCACAATTACTACAATGCATCCAAGAATTTATAATTACATATTAGAAGAATACTTTTGGAAAGTTTTGTTATAATCGGACAAAAATTCCAACGCATGGGACATTTTGAATTTTGGTTTCGAGGCAAATTTTTGATTTTGAGAAAAACAGCTTTTTTTTATTAAAATGAAGATATAAATATAAATTTGAAATTGAAAAACACTAATATCATAATAAATGTAAGATAACTGCATAATATATACATATAAGTGCAATATTTATTGTAACAGTCACATCGACATGTGGTACATATAGTGATAAAAACTGAAAAGTAAGCTGGAACTTTCTAATAATATCAGAAGTAAATCAGCAGAATGTATTCCATTATTATTTCATCTCACCGGATAATAAATTATGTATTTCATAAATCACAATAAGTAAAAATAAAGTATTTCAATAGGATTAAATTACAAAAATTCAAAACAGTTTCGAGGCAAATCTTTGATTTTGAGAGAAACAACTATTTTGATTTTATAAGAAAATAACTAATTTTTTTAAAAAAAATTAAATATATATAAGTATAAATTAGAAAAAACACTAATATCATATAAACATAAGATAGGTGCAGAATATATATATAAAAGATTCTGCAATATTTATTGTAACAGTCACATTAGCACGTGGTGTCACGTATAGTGATCACGCATATGACAATATTTATCACGTATAGTGATAAAAATTGAAAAATAAGCTAGAACTTTCTAATAATATCTAAAGTAAATTAGCAGAATGTATTTCATCAACCAGATACTATATTTTATATTTCGTTAATCACAATGAGTAAAAATAAAGTATTTCAATACAATTAAATTATAAAAATGCAAAACAGTAATAAATTCAATTACACATAAAAAGAAAACTGCTGCTAAGTCTGAAAAAAAATTAAAAAGCACCGGCAATATAGGCTACTTCTTTATTAGTAGTATTTATTTTCCTTTTCTCTCTTTTCGCAGAAATGTTTTGAGAAATGCGTCGTTTATCCTGTCTTTTAGCAATAGTCAAAGAAAATCTATCATTTAGGTTTGAGTCCTCTTTTGATTTAAGTGATTTCACGTAGCCCAAATTGTGCTTTTCGACGGCATCTGTAACTGCTATTTCTAGCCTCCTTTTAGACACGAATACCTCTTTTGGACATTTTCGCCAAATGCAGCTATGCAGACTTTCGTTACAATTTTGCGTCTTGCCTCCTACTCATCTTTCAAGAATGGTGTCTGAAGCTTAACGTTGGTATACAGGCATAATTTTTTCAACTACTTGTTGCGACAAGCAAGTTCTCATGGAACTATGTAACCCTGGGGTTTCACCTTTCGCTATTGCTCTTTTATAAAAACACCATGATGATTCCCCTTCAGGACACTCACCATGCGTAGGATTTTCGTCAGTTGACGAGCAATGCATCAAGCTGGCATATATAGCATTTTTCATTTTTTGGGTATTAGGAACATTATCTTTTATTACTTTTCTGTAGTAATTTTGCAACTTTGTTATGTTTTTATATGTAAGGCTTCCCTGCTTACGCCCACCAAGAGTCACCTTCCACTCTTTTACTTTGTTGCATAACGATGTGCCAAGCTTCTTCGCAACATGATTTAAGCACTCTTCTCTCCTTTTCGATTTTGACCCCAGAACCATATATTTCATTTTCTGACTAAAATTGAAAAGTTTTCGAGTCACCATCACTCACCATGGAAACGAATCTCATTTGGCCATCACTTATTGACCGTCTCCACATAATTAGTGCAGTATGCATCTCCATGGCTCCAGACGTTCCATCGAAATTTTTGTTACACTCATCCATATGTCATTTTTGCCAAATGTGAAATTCCACACTATCGGCTCCCATATCTCGACCAGTAATTATGCAATTATGACAGTGTTTCGACAATACTTCAAGGTCAAGAACAAGTCCACTAAGAACATCGATGATTATTCCTAATCCTAGGTTAGATGTATGTCCTCGCTTTTGCCATGTACCGTCATATGATACACTCACATCAATGATTTATTGATATTTTAGAGAAGAACCAACTTTTATGGTATCTTCTCTAGCTGCTTGACGTGACATTTCGAGCATTTTTTTCTTCACTTCTTTATTTTTAAACGATAAGTTGTGCATGCATTTGACAAATGTTTTTCTGTCCATTGTTGGCATGTTGAGCACAGATGAAAAAGTTTCCAAAGCAGCATGCCCTCTGCCTATGGATAAGAAGGCACTCACCAGCTTGCTGTCAATATCATGAGAATTTTTAGACTCCTCTTGGAAACTTGAATGCACACTTCCATAGCTTTCGTGACATGATTCGCATAAAAGTTCCATTTTTGTAGAATATCCCATAGATTAGTGTTGTTTTATTACAAGGGCACAGTTTGTACAATATTTGGAAGGATTTTTTTGCAATAATTCAGGAAACACAGCCCTGTGGGTGAAAATATAACTTGCCTCAGGTTGGGAAGATGTACTTGGGTCAGATAATGGATCTCTCTGCAATATAAAACTGTTTTTTTCATCAACAGCTTCAGGAGATTTCTGCCATCGCTTCTTGCTATTTTCAGACATCTTCCTCCTTTTGGTAGGACGAACCTTGGGTTTTCTATATCTCTATGATATAAGATCCATACCAATAATTTTAAACAACAAATGCGATTTAGAAAGAGCTTTTGTTCTGAAAAGAACTTTTTTTTTAGGTAAAATCAATATAAGTTTTGAGTAAAGTTGAACGAAAAATGGAAACCGAAATTTGAACGAATGGTAAACAAATAATGTCAATTTAGGTCTCAGATACAATTAAAACAAAGTGTTGCCAACCTGAACTTGATAAATTAACATTTAAAAATAAAAATTAGTGAGGCTTTGTCTACAGTAAATAAAATTTTTCCTATCAAAGGGCATGACAGCTACAATAGCATGACATTAGAAAATGTAAACAAAGGGCGTGGTCATGGATGACCAATTCGAAACTACCCTATAACTCAGTAAAAAATGCATAAAACCAAATTTTTTTTTTGCGTTTGATAGAGAGGCTAATAAAATATTATAACCAGCAAAAATATTTTTTTCGATATTTTGGTCAATTTTCCACATTTTAACTGTCTACTGTAGCCTTAAATGGTGGACAAATTGCACATTCTGCATTCAGGCTGTCAGTCATTTAAAAGGACCCAGACGCAATGTGTAACATTAAAAAATAAGTGGAATAGCAGTGGTATTGCAAAGGAGCTCAATCACAATCAATGATGATAACTGTACCATATCCCGTAAGCATTCACTTAAAACATTACAAAGAACTTTTCAAGATTTAAACGGTAGAGAAAAATTATTTGGGTGTGCTGTCCTACTACTGTATGGTGATTCCATACAGACATTGCCAGTCATTCATCTCTCTACTTTTGCGCACGAGATTAACACATGTTTAAGACAATCGTTTTTATATCGAAACACTTCGATTGACCCTATACATGTGAATGCAATTGCAAGATGATCCATTGGTGCAAATATTTACTAACCAACTGCTGGATATTGGAAACGGCGACCCCAATACACAATGTATTAAGTTTCCAGACAATTTATGTACTTTTGTTCAGATAAAAAAAATGAACTGATTGAGAGTGGCTTCCCAGATATACTGTATAATTATCTGGATAATGATTGGCTCTGTAATCCTTATCCTCTGGCTCTGTTATCTTGACGCAAAAAATGTAGATGTTGACCAGATGCAGCAGTTGTTTACAGGTGATCCAATTCCTTTTAATTTAATCGACACTAGTGTTGATGAAAATGAAACCGTAAACTTTGCAACCGCCTTTTTGAATTATCTATATATATCAGGAATATCACCACAAAAATCTTGGATTGAAGCTTGGTTCACAGATTATTCTTCTGCGTAATTTAAATCCTCCTAGATAATGCAATGGTACATGTTTGGTCAACAAAAGAATCATTGAAATCTTCTTGAAACTATCATTTTGACTGGAAAGTGTGAAGATCAATTAATCCTGTTGCCACGCATTTTAATCATACCGTCAGTCTCCAACACCGCACACACACATTCAATAGGTTTCAATTCTGGATTTGTTTAGATTTTGCGATGTATATAAACAGATTCATGGCTAAATAAAGTATATTGGTGGCTTGGACTTGAAAAAACCAAGTTTCTCACATTAGCAACTCAAGGTTGCATATTCAAGTGTGGGGAAACCATCAAATCTATTTATATCAGCAATATACAAGTAAACGAAAAATATTGTGACTGATTAGAAATTAATTAAATTAAAATGATAAAAATATTAACAATTGCAAAATGATTGTTACTTACCTCTCTTATAAAGATAAACCTTTATATGTTGTTACTTAATAGCTTTGTAATTCATGTGCTGTACTACACTAAAATAGGAAATTAACAAAACTCAAAATTAAAAATATTATGTTTTTTATATGTACTTAATTTTACCTTCCCGAAATTACAAGCAAAGATTAAATTTGACCGTATTGAATAGCTTAGAATAATATTAAATCAATGTATTACAAAAAAGCCACAGCAACGCGTGGATGGGTCAGCTAGTGAATATAAATATATAGGAGAAATATATATATTAAATTCGAAAAGTCGAATAATTTGTGCTGAGATAAATAAATATATAAATAAAGATATATTCATCAGTGTTAAAAATGTTAAATGAAAAAATACAGGGGAATTTTAATTAACCAAATATTTTAAGTAAATGGAATGCTCAAAATAATAAGTAGATATGTATTTTTTTTACGTCTAATCAGTTTAATTCAAATAACAGAAGTAGTTTCCTAATAAATTTATTAGTTCTTTTTCTTAAAAATTATCACTTTTAAAGAAAAGAAATTTATTTATTAATTAGGATTCATTAAATTTTTAATTTATAAAAACTAGCTTCGAACTAATATGTAAACACGATTAGGATTTTAAATGCTGCTATTATTATCTAGTAAATATGAAAAGAATACTATTATTATGTGGAATACCTCGAAATAAAAATAGTAAGAAAATCTGCGCTTATTACGGGTTCATTTTTTCTGTTCACAAAAGAGTCGAGGAACTTATTTATAATTCACCGCATTTTACAAATCCCGTGAAATCAGCTAAAATGAGTTACTTTAGAGAAAAACAAAACATATTTTTAAGCTTTTATGAAATCCAATTAAAATGGCTACAATAAATATTTGATGAAAAAAGAAAAGTATTTTCTGGCCAACGATAAAGTAAAATTAAAATAAATATGAACTGTTCATTTGTTTCAGCGTGACGTCATTTTAATGGAATGAAAGTCGTACGAGCTATAGTCTCGTTCCCAAACAAAATAATAAATAAGTTTTTTAAGATATGTATTCGTAAGGATGTTCGACAGGATTTCTACAACAATTGTGATCAATGTTAGTATCTTTTTTAAATGTGAATTTTCTAAAATGGCTTGTCTTGAATATAAGGTAAAATTTATGTTCTTGAAAAGAAAACTTTTTTACCACATGTTTTCTTCTCTATGTGTTTATTTTAAAATAAAACTAGGTTATATTCATGTTTCCGTGAGAAATTATAAATACCTTTATTGTCTGACTGCTAGCATGCAACAAATGCCTTTTTTTTTCAGAAAAAAAAAGTGAATATATTTTTTTAAAAAAACTGCTATTAAGACATTAACATATTATCAAACATGTAAATATAATTATAGAATTGATTTTCATAGATTTGTGTAACTGATTAGTAAATAGTAACAAATAATCAAAACTGTTTTGTAAAAAGTAAAAAAAAAAAATTAATTTACATTTTTAGAGAAATATAAAAACTTGTTTTCAAAAGTGTCAAATTATGAAAGATTATTTGAATCTAGACGCAAGGATTTTTTTTAACTGAGTTATTTGTGTGTGTGTGTATGAAACATAGAAGCTTATTGAAGAAGGGTTTTTTTTTATTTTGTAAACATAAGAAGATTTACATAAAGAAAAACTGAGTTTTCCAAGCAATCAAATAAATACAATAAATAAAAAATATTTATTTATGATTAACCGAAAAAAATTATTTGAGGAAAAGTTATGAATTCTTAACCCAATTCAAAATCCATTTTTTAACTCTCTTTCGAATAATTCTGTAAAATTCTTATATATTTATGTAAGAATTGAAATTTAAAAAAACTAAATAAAGAAAGAATTTATTTATTAATACATAAACTCTTTTCCACTGAAATCTGCACTGCTTCCATATATTATTGGCCTAAAAATCTAAGATCAAAGTGTATGTCGTGTTCACATTGGGAGAAGCAAAGTAAACGATAGTTTCCTCTGCGAAGAAACTAATCCAATAACACTAATTGACACCAGTGTCCGCTGTGTGCGTGTCCTATTCTTTGTTCAAATGACTTCTTTGTATTTGTCCAATACATCAGAAATTTTCTTCTAATATTTACCTGACCCAAAAAGGTAAAAAGTCGTAAGAAAGACACATATATATGTATATATTGTTTACTCTAAGTGTTTTCATGTCGTATTTTTTCGAAGGGTTTTAAGTTTCGTAGTCATGAACTTTAGTTAAGGTCATGATGTCGATTCCGTTCGCAAATAGAGAACTGCCGGGTAAGAGAATTCATTCCCGTTAAACTTCTTGAGGATGAAATTCATCATGGTAAAATGGTGTTGAAGTTTGAAGATTGGAATTCTAGCTCAGGTGTCATCCTCGTCACTGAGCAATTTTATTATTTTCAAAACTTTTTTAGCAATCACTGGCCCCGTTTGAGTATTTAAAAAAACACATTTCAAATAAAACGCGTTTTAAAGTATGACATCTTGCTTAAAGTAATGGCATCTGCTTTTACTAAAACACTTGAAGAATTTTGTTCTAGTGAACGGAAAATAATAAACTTGATATTTTTATAAAGCTAATAAGATGGAGTATAAAATAAAACCATAATTTTTTTTTTGTCAATTTTTGGCAAAATTCATAATTTTAGGGTAGTCAATGCCTTAAGAATAGTACTTAAAATAATAAAATAACTGATGTTACCTAAATATATTGCTTGTAAATATACTTTTTACAACAAAAGTGTAAGACTCGAAGGCTAACTTGGGGCAAAACAAACAAAGTTCGACTTTGGGCGGGTCACAAAAAAATTCAATATTCGTAGAAAAGTGGGTTTACTTCTAATAATATATTATATTGAACATATAAAAAGAGCAAGGGAAATTTAGTGTTTACTTCCGTACAGTGGACATTTCTTCTCTACACACAATTGTCTTTCCTCTTTAACAAAGTGGCAGCAATGTCTGAAGTCCAATTGCAGTGGCACCATTGCCACCTGCAATTACCAATGCAATTTTCTGTTACGCTGATATTTTTCAAGGCTAAAAAAGTTCAAATGCTATAGAGAATGATAGTTCACGTAGTTTCTGAAATCCGAATCCAGATTATCAGTCCCCATCCCGAGACCTATCCGGTGCCTTCTTTCGGTGTCCTGCCTTTGCAAATCTATTCCTTCCAAGAGGGGAGAGGCTACGTCATCCTGCATTATCTGACAAAGTTACAGGAATTTTTAAAATCCGATTTCTCATGTTCTTGTTCTCTGTCTAGAAAAATAACAGGAACGCATTTTTCACACTCAACTGAATTTAAGGTTCGCCGCTGCCATGGTCAGGGTATAAAATACGGTCTTCCGGCATTATTTGGAAATCTTACAGGAATTTCTCAAATATGACTCAATATTTGGGCGAGCCATCTCAAAATACCTCGGGGACCCACTTTCTATGTTTGTGCGTTTACAAGTTCTTCCGGTGTTAAGGTCTGTGTATAATGCGGTCACCCGGCATTATCCTACAAAGTTACTAGAACTCCTAACATCGTATTTCAGAATCTCATTCTTCGCCCCGAAATGCAGCAGGACTGAATGTCGGTGCTTCTCCGCGTGCAAGTTCAGCCGCTGGAAGGAATGGAAATCTGGACTCAAAACTCGAACGCGAAACCATTCAACCTGATTCCAGCAATATCCTCAAAACTTAAGGGAACTTCTAAAATTCAAATTTCAGATTCTCGTTCCCCGGCTCGAGACGCACTCACTGACCATTTCTGGCAAACCTGAGTCAGCAAGTTCAGTCCTTGAAAAGTGGGTCATTACGGTCATTCGGCATTATCCAGCAAAGTTGCAGGAATTTCTAAATTCCAATTTAAGATACTTGTTTCCCGCCTCGAAATACACTCGGAAAGTACTTTTCGAGCAACAAGAATTCTAAATTACGCACCTACCACGTAAAAGACGGTCGTCTTCAATTATCCGTTAAAATGCCGGGAATTTTTTCGATTGGATATCAGATTCCTATTTCCCACCTTAAAATACGCCAGGGTCAAGTATTCGAACTCCAAGGCTTTTTAGGTAGGCCCCTCCCCTAGATGTGCTTAAAATCCAATGGTCCGGGAAAGGTACAGGAATTTTTGAAAGCCGATTAAAAATTAAGACTCCACACCCCGAAATACAGCGGCCACTGACTTTTCTTGCTCTCCCGTCTGGAAAATCCGCTTCAGGCAACACGCATGCATTTCGACATTTTGCGACTTTTCTAGTTTCCCAAAATCATTCGCATTTCCAACAATAAAAATATACTTACCCCATTAATTATGATAAAAAAAACTATCCTGTCTCTCAAGTTGGACACGCAATATGCAAAATTAATTAAGATTGGTTGAGTAGTTCCGGAGATCATCAGGGAAAAAAATCTAACCAATGATAATATTTATTATTTTATTTTTGTAAGAACTGCTAGATGGCGCCACCAGATTAGCATACTTACACGGTTTCCGCTAGTGGGGAAACTGGGAGTTGAGTATTAAGACTGTGGGGGTACACTGGTGAGGACCATCACGTGGGAATCCTTCTCCAAACGTTATTTCTGCCTTTAGTATTTATACCTCTTAAACTGTGCCTACGTATAATAAATGAATCTTTTTTAACCCTGAGATGAATTGATATCATCGAAACGAGTTAAAAATTCATCCCAGCGAGTTATACACGGGATTTATATGTGGGACGGCGTCTAGGGGAAGGTTCGATTTTAATGTTAAAATAAGAACGCAGAGTTAAAATAACCTAATTTATTTATAACACAACTAAAACATTTACTATTTACAAGGGGTTTTAAATAATTCGAGATAATACCATACTAATTCCGAAAACACGTACTCTTTCACAAAACAACGGAGAGACCGATTTCCTCTGACCTGCCTTCGTTCAAGCTTTGGTGCAACTCTCAGTTTTTCTTTTCTGCCCCCTTTATAAATACACGACCTCATCGTATCGCGCAGCTAAAACTCACGTGGTTTCGATTAGTGCCATCTCTTACAATAAAAATCAAAAGAAGTAAAAGAAAACTTGCTCTCCTTTCCTACATATATATATATATAGTATAATAAAATCAAATAAAATAATAAGAGACAAAATTGTACTTCCTTCAAGGCTAAGAAAAAATGTAATTGTATTTTAAGAATCATATCAAGAAAATAAATAAATATCGTTAAAGGATATTGTAGTAAAATTGGATGAAAACAGGCAAATAAGAAACAGAGGTGTAGAGCTATTAAAATTAAAAATAAGGAAATAGTCAATGGACTAAAAGGGAATTCTATTATGATTTCCAATGCCATATGCATATATATTCCATTCCATTTCACTTTATGTGTATTGCACAGACATTTCCCAGATCAAATTTAATTCGTTACACATAATCTGACCCACGTGTAATCCACTTCCAAGAACTGACCATCGTCCCATTAACACCGCTTTCACCATTTGATCTCCACTCTGTAATGACCAAACCCTAATTAATTACTCTTATAGTTAGTTATCATTAGATTCAAAAGATAGTGCTACGCTAGAATTTCTAGTAACTGAATATTAGCTGTTTTGTCATTCACAATCATTTTCAAAGGGAAATATTTAATTATTCTGCATGGAAATACCATTACTAAATAACAGTCCCTTGATCATTAATGAGAGAGGAAAACAATTTTAGGTATGCATATTACAAAATTGTAATTTAGAACACATGGGAAATTGATGATTGAGCAACAAATATTTCAAATATTTTGGCACAGAGGAATTCATGTTCATCGTAAATTTAGGATGTCCTCTTTGATATTTTTATCGTTTTATTGAACCTTAATTAAATGGAATATATTTAAGTGTTTTTAGTGTGGAAACTATTTGTAACTTTTACTAGAATTTTTTTAACGTAATTAGCTATATCTTATATATTATAATAGTTCTAATGCATCTAGCGTTTTTCTTATATTTCAGAAGAGCCTACGATTAAGAAAATAATAATACGACAGTTGGAAATATGATACTCATTAAAGTCAATTAAGAGAAATAATGTGGAGGAAGTGACTGCAGCAAATTAAATAAAGTTGAATTTGAAAATCTTGAAATGAGGAAATCTCAAATTTGCGCTGTCACTTAATGCGAGGACCTTTCTATTTGACCTTCAAATGAAAACAGTAATGTGTTTCTCTTACAGTTTATTTAGGTAATAAATGAAAATTTGTATTCATTATGATGTAAAAATTAATAGAATTAAATTCAAGGCCGTTTTTAACATTCCTGCGACTCTAGGCTTTCTTACGACTCTTACTTCAGTTCTTACCATGCCAGTTTTCCTTCGGGAAAGATTTTCCCTTAACTCTCAAAATTTGACCTCATAGGCAAAAATGTCTCAAAAACGACAAACGAGTTACAGCTCCATACCTTACGTCTATATCGTTTACTTGAAAATATTGCATACTTGACTTTTCTTTAAACTACAAATCCAAAACTATCAATCAAATGCAATAATTAATCTACTAGACTGAAGAGAGTAATAAAAGACATAAGATATATATATATATATATATTTGGTACTATGTGGCTAAGATTTTATTCTATCATGACTGTAGTTATCTTAGGTTTATAACTATTTTTTGTATAATTTTAAATATATATATATATATATATATATATATATATATATATACATCTCTCTTGAACTCAAACCGTTCTACTTTATAAAATTATTCCATGAAGATCATATTTTAAATAAAAATAACCCTAATTTTACTAAAGCAATTTGGTTATGATTATTTTACACTCAGCATTATATATAAGAAATGTTCCAATGTAATAAAAGTCAATTGATGAATATTTAATGAAATGAGAAACATTTCCACCTCTAAAAACTATTCAAACTAATTCGAAATGAAGTATTTGAGATAATAAAATATTTCCACTCTTTTGTTATCCTGCTGTATTCGAAATAATTTATGCATGTAATACAAAAACTAAATATGACAATGTGGAATTTTTTGTATACATAAAATGCATAATGTTTTCCTTCAAAATAGATTTCACCAAGTGGAAATTAATTTAAAATGAAATGAAAGAGGATGCCTAGTAAATGCATTCCATTTTCAAAGAAAATTTTGTAATACATTCTGACACATAGCTGCTTTCTTTTTTTCAATATTTCATTTAATAGGCGATTCAGTTCTGTTTTATAAGGTTAAATTGTTAAAATAATTTTGACTATTGCCTGCTTTTGTTCCTAATATTAACCAAACACTGTTTCTAGATTGAATTCAAATTACTTTAAACATGATTCTCTCCAACAGCATCACATTTTATTTCTTGTTTCAAAGCTGTTATTTCATAAAAAGGAATATATTATGGATTCATTAGAAACCCAAAAACTAATTTTTCCATTTAAAGTACATGGTATTCAAATAAATTTAAATATTTCTTTTAATAGAACATACATGTGACGCGAATTTATTTGCCTTAAGAAACTATTTTAAATTCTATAACGTGCTTTGTATAGTTAATATATTTAAAGCAAATTATTTAAAATAGTTGCTTAAACGCTTTGTACGAGATAGTTTATGGGAGACAGAAAATTTGTGTGAAAGAAGTATAAAGAACTGAATATTAATATATATATATATATATACAAATACCCATATACATATATATACATTCTTAGCGAACAAAACCTTTCCTTCAATAGAATATCCAGAAAAAGAAATTACATTACAACAAGCAATAATTTTTGATTCACTATCGGTAAAATAAATAACTATATTTCAGTAGTTATTATATTAGTTCATATTTTATGGTTATTTTATCAGCGCTTATTTTATCATAATTTATCTTTTTTGACTACAAATTATTGCATAAATTAGCTTCATATATACAAAGGAATAACGATTTAACCTTAAATGTCCTGTATTAAAAATTTCAAGAGTGTGTTTTGGACTTTTTTATAACTGCGGAATTGAATTACTTTAAATTTCTTATAAGTATTTATACATAACAGGTATTCATCTTAAAAATGGACAAAATACTGCATATAACTTATATAAGAGGCGATTATCCAATCGAAGACATTTTAATCCAGATTTTATGTTGCTTGTGAAACCACCTTGTATTGAAACAATCCCATCTTCTTCACCATATTGATTGTATTCCTGAGGTAAAATTCTCCTTTCTGTTGCTTGAAGAAGTCTGTAACTGACTATTGCATTTCTAAGTTCAGCAGAAACTGTTGGCCTTTCAAGGAGACGATTGCATGGAAATCAAAGTAAGAGAGAATGGACTGTAAGACATTTGCTCAAAAGCCTCCCAATGTAACTTCTGTGTTGCATTACGTAAGTAAATTATATATATATATATATATATATAAATTACGTGTCACAGTGTTTGTCCGCGATGGACTCCAAAACTACTCAACCGATCATAATATAATTTTGCATACTGTGTGTCATTTCGTCCAACTTAAAACATAGGATAGTTTTTATTTCAATTAATGACGCCATAATTTTTTTATTGCCGGAAATGTGTAGAATCCGGAAAACACATTGCCAGATTTTCTTACAGGAATAATCGCAAAATGTGGCAATGCTCATGTGTCTGTGGAAGCAGATATTGCAAATCAAAATGCACGAAAATTAAGTGCCTGACGTATCTCGGGGTGTGGAAACCGATTTTCGAGTCAAGTTCCAAAAATGGCCGTTTTTTTTGCCGGATAAAGCCGTTCGACCGTATTTTAGACACACCATAATAGGGGCTTACATTAAAAGCTTTGAATCGTGGAAACTTGGACCCTGGCGTACTTTGAAATGGATAATCCGAATCTCATAGCCAATCTGAGAAATAATTGTAACTTTGCCGGATAATTCAGGATGGCCATTTATTACGCAAACCGTGGCAGGAGCTTGCCCTTAATGTCATGGTGCGGGAAAAGTGTGTTTCTGTTGTAATTCGGGATGGGAAATGATTATTTGAAATCGAATTTTAGAAACTCTAGTAACTTTGCCAGATATTGCCGGACGACCCTAACGCCCCTTCCAGGGACTGAACTTGCCGGCTCAGGGTCACAAAAAAATTCTCCAGTTGTATCTAGGGGCGGGAAACGATAATTTGAAATCATATTTCAGAAACTCCACTAAACTTGCCGGATATTGTCTGAATTAGGAGAAAAGGCATATGATTCGAGTCCCATGTCCAGATGTTCATTCTCTCTAGCGAGTGAACTTACTCGCGCTGGAGCATCAAAAGTCAGCTCCATGCGCATTTCGGAGTGTGAAATGAGAATTTGAAATTGAATTTTAGGAGTTTCGATAACTTTGCTGGATAATGCCAGTCGACCGTATTTTAGACACACCGTAGCAGGAGCTTGCCTTGGATCGTGAAACCTTGGTTCCTGGTGTATTTCAAAACGGATAATCTGAATCTGATATTCAATCTGAGCAATAACAGTAACTTTGCCGGATAATGCAGGATGACCGTCTTTTACGCAAACCAGGGTAAGATCTCACCCTTAAAATCTTGGTGCGGTAAAAGTGTATTCCTGGTGTAATTTGAGATCATAGCAGTAGTTTGACAGCAGTACCAACCTAACTTGCCGACGTAGAGGCACAAAAAGTTGGTCTTGATTGTATTAGGAACTGCCGGTCCAAATATTCTCAATCCAATTCAAGATAATTTCATATCTACGTCAAATAATGCCAGTCGAAAGTATTTTGCCCGAGCTGAGGAAGGTGCCAGCTTTAAAATTCTTGAGGTGAGAGAAATGCTTTCCTGGTGTTTTTCTGCATGGGAAACAAGAGTAATCTGAAATCGGATTTCATAAACTCCCGTAACTTTGCCGGATAATGCCGGCGGACCGTAATGTCCCCTTCAGAGACATAACTTACAGGAGCAGGGGCGTTGAAAGCGGGTACTGAGTGCTTCTCGAGGTGGGAACGAGAATCTGGATACGGATTTCAAAAGCTTCCGTAAATTTTCTGAATTTTGCTGGATTGTGGTCAAATGGCCTTGCGTTCGAGTTCCACCACCGGATTTTCATTCCCTATAGCAACTAAACTTTCAGGTGAAGTCCTGCGAAAATATGATTGCAATAGGAAATAGCATCTTCGGGCATTGTTGTCACTTTGTTAGATGTTGGAAAAACTGCACATTCTGCATCAGCTGCCATTGGACATTCATAAAATACAAGATGTAATGTGTACCATTGAAAAAAAGAGTGGATTGGCTACAGTATTGCAAATGAATTCAATCATGAGCGATAAGTGTACCATGGCCCATAAACATTCACTCAAAGTATTACATAGAGTTTTGCAAGATTCCAATGGCAACTAGAGAATATTCGGTGATGCTGTTGTATTAGAATCTGGTGATTTCCGACAGACATTAACAGCCATTAGACGCTCTACTTTTGCTCGCGAGATTAACGCCTGTTTAAAACAATTGTTTTTATTGCGAAACGTGGAAACACTTCGACTGACCATAAACACGTGAATGCATTTGCAAGATGATGAATCTGAGCAAATATTACGTAACCAACTACTGAATATTGGAAACCGTGAAGTAGAACTTCATCCCAATACATAATGCATGAAATAACCAGACGATTTCTGTAATGTTCTTTAGGCAAAAAAGAACTGATTGAGAGTGTTCTTACGAATATAATGTATAATTATCCAGAAAATCATTGCCTCTGTAATCCTGTTACTTAATCAGAAAAAATTTCGATATTGTGGTGAAATAAACTTCCAGATACAGAGTTGTTTCCAGTTGATCCAACGACACTACAGTTGATTTTCCAACCGGGTTTTTGAATTCTCTAGATGTATCAGGAATGTCACCACATAATCTTCGGTTGGTTCGCTGGTTATTATCTGCGTAATTTAAATTCACCTAGATAATGCAACAGTGTACGTTTGATCATCACAAGAATTATAACGGGAACTTCTTGAAGCAAAGATTTTGACTGTACAGTTTAAAAGAAAATTTGGTTCAACTACTACGGAATCTGTAGCCACGTATCCCACTGATACCGTCAGAATATCTAATACCATTCAAAAGGCTTAAATTTCCGATTCGCTTGGCTTTCGCGATGACCATAAATGAATCTGAAACCCGAATAATATTCATTTGATACTCGGACTTAGAAAATCCATTTTTCTCAAATGGGCAACTAGATGCTACATGCTCACATTTGAGTTAGCAAAATATGTGTTACCGAAAAATAGTGTGCACCGATTAGCGATTAGTTGTGCAAATTTTTTTGTTGTTATACTTTTAAATAATAAAAATAATTTTAACAATTGCAAATAATCAACGTTATTCACCATATTTATAAAACTAAATCTTCATATGCTGTTACTTAATGACTTCCTTAGTAATTCATGCATTATACTACACTCAAATAGGTGATGAATGACATGCAAAATTAAAATCATTTGTTGTTTTATACTTTATTTCAACCCTTCAAAATTATAAACAAAGATTAATTTGACTGCATTGGATAGCTTAGATTAATATTGAACTAACGTATTAAAACAAAGCCACAGCAACGCGTGGCCGGGTCAGCTAGTATATATATATATATATATATATATATATGTATATATTCATTTTTCCATTTCCGAATGGAGATTTCATTTCCTGCATTGAAGTTGTGATTCTCTTTTTAATTAATCCATGTATATTTGAGGAATCAAGGTGATGTTGCATCTGTTGTTTTATCTCTTCTTTTCTTCTAAAAGAAATATGCGAAAGAAACAACAAGTATTTTAATATTTTCGTAGTTTATCATCTAAAATAATTATCGCTAATTTTTTTTATATAATACTTAGTAAAGAATAGTGTTATTACAAATTTTTTCAATTGTTTAATCTTTTTATTGATTCACTTATTAAAAATGAATTACAAATCGTATGAACTATTATATAGAAAAGATTTGTAAATATAAAACCAAAGTAAAAACAAAAATATGTCTATGAGAAATTAACAACAAGTCATACAATAGTTATACAAAATATTCAACAAGATGTTTTCTTTTTTGACAAATATATAGTCAATCATATGTGCCCTATTACGAAAAATTGAAAATAATAATACTTACAAAACTTATCTAAACCATAAAAATTAAGAAAGAAAAATATCTTATCAGAATTCATTGTATGGTACATATATAAATGTTAACAAAATAATAATACTTTGCGATCGCTCTTGAATATTGAAGATATCAGCCTGTTAATCTCAGTACATATGCTTAAATTTTAGGATTGAAATCTAAAATTTATAGATACACAAAAGAGAAATTTAGAGTCCAGAATGTTTATTTCATTAATAAAGGTACAATAAGTTATTGAATTTGAGGCCTTTATCTTCTAAATTTTGAAGAAAAATTAATAACAACCAAAAAAATGTTTTCTTTCCTAACAAATTATTTTAAAGATGAAAAAAAGTCTAAGTATTAAAGGAAATCTAATTTTGTAATGCAGTAATTAATAATTTCTGCATATTTAATATCAAGGTGGAATATATATTTAATTTAAATATAAATTTTAGCGGGGCCTTTTTTAAAAGATAAAATAGCTGTGTCGCACCATACTCGAGTTTTCATGTTTTCAATTAGAAATCAGTCATGAATCGATTAAAAAAAATTTCGAACCTGAAGTTTAAAATAAATTGTAAAAACTATGAATTAACATTTTTGTAGAAAATAAATTTTAATTTTAAAATTGGCTAGTGTATTGAATAAAAATTCCACATTTCATATATTCATTCACATAATGCTGCAATTAATTCACAGAAACATCATTTAAAATATATTTCTCAAAAAATATTAAAACATCATGAAAAAAATAAACAAAATATATGTTATGTACAAATACTATAATTCTATTACGTAAGTTAAATGTTAGTCAAGAAAAACTCGCTAAAATAAAAACGTTTTCATCCACTACATTTTTTAGTATTTAGTTTTAAGCAAACGATTTTTTTCACAGCTTTCATTTATCAGCAAATACCAAAAGTGGATTAAAATTATTTTTACGATACGATTCATTTAAAAATATTTTACTTGTACGTGATATCAATCTAGAAAAACAATATAATTGCCACATTCTCAAGGGATTGAATGGCAACATTTACTGCATATAAAAATTAATTTTCGTCTTTCGAATTTATATTTGTATTTTTAAAGAATAATCAAAGGTTTAATGTTTTATTTTTTGCGATCATTTATTACAAAGTTTTATCGACTTCAATCAGTGAAAAGGTATGTACTCTATATTTTTCTTTGAATATTTTATATGGTTTTTAATTTATTTATTAAATTGCTTTTATTTTTCTACTTTATTAATTTTATTATTGCTTAGTTTATTTTATTATTGCTTTTATATTACTATTATTTACGCTTACATCTGCTGTGGATATTTTGGAATGACTTTATTTTAGGATTAGTTTTGAATCAATTTGTTTGTAAATTGTAAAAGTTCTTTGAACTACCATTTTTCATTTAAATCATTTGTGTTATTTAGCCTAAAGTCAGTGAATTGTTTTATTTTAATAAAGTACTAAAGTACTACTAACCCTCTGGCCATAACATCAGTTTTTTTTTTCGCTCAGAGGAACATCCGTCCGACAGACGGGTACGCGAATTTTTTTGAATTTTATTACCTTAAGGACAGTTTTAAATGTCCTTATCACTCACGAAATTGAGTACAGCTCAAATAAAAAAAAGTGGTGAGGCTAAACCAAGCACAACTTCCTTTTTCAAGATTAGGCAATTTAATTAAAAACATGAATCATATGAACGAAAATACAATTTTTAATATTTAAGTCTTTATGAGGCACACTATATTGATATATTTTTATCAGTAGAATTGTGACTAGTACTTTTAAAATAATGATTATAAATTATTTATTCACATGTAAAATATAATTAAAAATAATAATAGCAAAAATGAAAAAACTCTAGGAATATACGTCTTATAGACGGTGAGAGATAAGGAAATCGCACATATATCGTGAATTCAAAAAAATCACTAAGTACCAGCACAAACTGGCGCCACATGAATCGCATGATTTTTCACCAAAATCTGACTGATATTTTTTCGAATTAAAAACACGTTAGAATCTTTATTTTTAAAGGCACGATTCGCGTGGCACCCATTTTACTATGCTTTCACGCTAATATGCACGTGCCTTAAATTGTATACAATATTCTGAAATTTTAAAAATGTGCTACATATATTTTGATTTAAAAAAAGTAATATAAAAAATAATAAGTCCATTCCTATTTTGAATGGATGAATAGAAAGTTTTTTATTAACGATTGAAAATTTGAACAAGATATACAAGGGGTGATCAAATGAAAAGGTACGAAACGACATAAAAATGAAACAGTTAAATATTTGCATATTCCGCCAAGGGAGAATGTAGCGAAACATCTCGGGATGCCATTGGAGACTCTGACTGGGATCGGATCATGCGCGGGTGCCCGCATGCGCAGGAGAGAGCAAAGGCTCTTATAAAAAGCGGCGTCCAAATGATGCGAGCTCAGAATTACTCGAGCACAGAAAAAGCATTAACTCCGATGTGTACTGTGAGACACTCCGACGCCTACGCAGGTCCATCAAGAACAAAAGACCGGGGCTGCTCACGGAGGGTGTGGTTCTGCTCCATGATAACGCGCGTCTACACGTCTCCAGAGTCACACAAATGGAACTGGACAAGTTCCAATGGGAGACGTTGGACCATCCGTCCTACAGTCCGGACATGTCACCCTGCGATTTCCATGTGTTTGGTCCACTGAAGAAACACCTGAAAGGAAAGCGCTTCAACACGGACGACGTACTCAAGGACACTGTGAAGGACTGGGTCTCGTCACAGCCACAGGAATTCTGCGAACAAGGAATCCTGCCGATTGTTCATCAGTGGGATCGTTGTGCTCAGGCCTATGGTGTATATTTTGAATAAAGTCTATATTTGTACCCACCGTGTCGTTTCGTACCTTTTCATTTGATCACCCCTTGTATATGTATAGGGAGAGAATAAACTAAAATAGTAGGTTGGCTAATTTGGTCAAAAAACCAGTTTTCGACGCCAACTTTTGCCCTTTTTTTAACAGGTACATTGTTACAACAATGGAGACGAATTTAAGTTGGCGTCAAAAACCGGTAATTAATTTAATTTAATTTAATTAATTAATATTTGAAAAAACTGTATTAACGTCAAGTGCCATCCACTTCAAGTTTAAAAAAGTTTATTTGAACTTGATTGATTGAATAGAAAGTATTTTATTAACGATTGAAAATTTGAACAAAGTAAATATATATATAAAGGAGAAAGCGACTGACTGACTGACTAATCATCATATCTCCAAAACTATTCAACCTACAGGCTTAAAATTTGGTAGGCATTTTCCTTTCATAGAGTAGAGATCAGGTAAGAACGGATTTTCCGAAATTCGTACTGCAAGGGGCGTTACGGGGGTAAAGGGGCATTATAAATAATTGTTTCAATTTTTAAAGTATTCGACGTACAATCTTGAAATTGGGTAAGCAGATTCCTTTCATAGAGTAGAGATCCGCTACAAAATCAATTTGGTGAAAATCGAGCCCCAAGTGGCGTTACGGGGTCTTAGGGGGCTTTATAGATAATTATTTCCATTTTTAAACTACTAGACGTACAGTCTTTATATTTGATAAATAGATCCTTTCATAGAGTAGAGATTAGCTACAAGATGGGTTTGGGGGAAATAACCCCCAAGTGGCGTTGCGGGGGATTAAGGAGCGTAATAGATGAATATTTTCGTTTTGAAACTACTTGAACTACCTGCTTGAAAATTAATAGGCATGTTTCTTTCATAAAGTAAATATCCGGTACAAATTTTTTGGGGGGGGAAATAGACCCCAAGGGGTGTTACGGGGGGCATAAATAATTATTCCGATTTTTTAACTATTAGACGTTCAGTCTTGAAATTTGGTAAGCAGATTCCTCTCATAGGATAGAGACACGTTACAAAATGCGTTTCTTGAAAATGACTCCCAAGTGGCGTTGCGGGGCTTAAGGGGCGTTATAGATAATTAGTTCCATTTTTAAACTACTGGAAGTACAATCTTGAAATATGATAATCATAATCTTTTCGTAGAGTAGAGAATCGCTACAAAATGGGTTTCGCGGAATATCATGGTAAGAAGATACTTTTTATGGAATAGAGATCCGTTTCCAAATGGTTTTTACAAAAAATTGACTTACAAGGATTGTTGAGGGAGCTTAAGAGGTTCTATATTAGAGGTGCAACTATTTCCACTTTTAGATGGGTAGTCTTGAAATTTGTGGTAAGCAGATTTCTTTTACAGAATAGAGATCCGTTAAAAAATGGTTTTTACAAAACTTGACTCCCAAATGGCGTTGCGGAACATTGAGGGGCATTATAGATAGTTATTTCCATTTATATAAACTATTAAGGTATCCGACTACGTTCGGAGACCTATTTTTTTATTTTTCTAAAATTCACTAAAAATGTTACATTTTTAATTTCATTTTTTGCACTATTATAAACAATACAGTTATAAATAATATACAAACTTTAAAATTTAAAAAAATTAAAAATTTTAAGGAAATTTTAATTAATTTTTTTAATTTTTTCAAAGGCTCTATTTTTAAAAATAATTTATATTTTACAAAAAAAATTGCTGCAGCACATTTTTCAATCACATTTCTAGAGGTTGTACTACAAGTTTTAAATTATTTTTTTTTAATCAAAAGTTATAGCTAATCGAAGCTACAACCTATGAATTTCATTCAAATTTTCGATACTTTTATAAGGAAATCCAACTATAAAATCATTAAAAATTGTTCAATTTCTTAGCTGGTAGTACAACCTCTAGATAATACTATTAATAACATTTGTGCATAATTTCATACAAGTATCTCTATTGGCTTTTTAGATATCACATTTGAAATATCAAGAAATTTACAAAAAAAAAACAGTTTTGAGAAAAATGCATTTAAACTTTATAAATGTAATTTCAAAACAAAATATCACAAATATATTACTAAAACTCTAATGATTTATATTTAACACCTCCACTCCTTGGTATTTTGTTAAATTTTCACTTTCTTTGGGCCCTATATTTTTTTTCTGGCTGAGTTTTAAAAAGGCAAAGAATGTTGTTTCGAGTTACTGCGCAAATGATGGCAAGAAATCTGTCATCACGCAGTGTATAATAATTTGCATTTATTCCAAAAGCTTTCAAACAACCTAACAAACAAATAAAAGCATTATTAAAAATAATGACAGCAATATGGGTACCCAAAGAAAATGTTTTCAGCTCAATAAAAGTTTCTTTCGGAACAATTTGCCAAAAAAAGACGTTAAATGATTTGTTTGCATTTGTGTCACACCGTGGAGGCAATTTTATAATAACTGCTTATCACACAACTTTGTGTACACAGGTTTAACAATATTTAAAAGTTTCATGGAAAGGCTTACACCTTTATTTATATATATTTTTACCGGTGGCTATTCTTCATTGATACTCACACCAGTTCTCAGCTTCAGTTGGGCATGGTGCATACATGGGTATCTCACCGATGGAGCCACCAAGAAAAAATGCCGCACTTAGCAGAGCTTTGACGTGATTGGTGTTACTGCCACAATAGTTTTGAATTTTATTAATCATAACACTGGTAAGTTTTTCTTTCCCACCGAGGTTTTTCTGGCTTTTTCTAAGATTTCTTTGCCGAATACTCACTCTTTCTTAGAAGTATCTTAGGCACTCATTTTATGACACTATTGACATCAAATAGATCTTTAACTAAAAGGTATCCTTGGGAATCACCATCACACACTATAGAAATCAACATAATTTCAAGATCTCGTGGTATAAAATCATACAAAGATTTTGTACGCACTAACAGATTCCGTGATTGAAGTAAATATCAGATGAATGCAGGAACACACATGTTCGACTAGACATTTAGAATTATACAAAACTCGGACATCATTTCCTAATCTGGAAGTTTCCCAGTGGCCTTGGATAAAATTGCTATAGAAACTTTTACTGAAGAATGTACACGTATCTGTCGTCAACGGATATTCCACATTCTCCAATCGACGTGTTGTAACATTTTGTAATGCTTTTTACTACCAACGCAGCAGCATTCATGACATCTTTAGCCGTTGATGTAGCAGCAGCCAAGAATTTTCTTTCACAAAGTCTATATGCTCTTTTTGCCATACAGGGCATATTCAGCTTAGCACGTAACTTTCTCGCAGACAAATGTCATCTTCCAATAACTCACATTCCACAAATAAGTTGCAAATTAATTGAAGTTTGGTTTTTAGTAGCTGAAAAATTGACAATAAAAGTACATTTGGAGCATTTTAAAGTCTCATTAGAAGTCAGTCCAAACAAATAATCTTCATGCAGGTACAGATTCTTCTCAAAACAATTGAAGAAACATAAATTGAGAAAAACATACTTCCCAAAATATTTAAATAAAATATTCCATAACCTCTTAACGTTGCATTAAAACATTCTTTGCACTGTGAAAAATTCTTCAGTGAATCCAGTTTTTGTTCATTACAAGTTTGAATACTTGCTACTTCCAATGTTTTTGTTACCAGTCCACTGTTATCAGAGTCCACTGTTGCATTTTCAAGAAGTTAATTTTATAGTTTTATGAACCATTATAACTTGAATTTTTAAAAGCAGAATGTCTAGAAACAATCAAAGATCAAAAATTGTACAATTAAATCGAAAAGAGTTAAGTTTTTAGAAGAAATTTAGGATCAAAATCCGTAAGACGCAAATCAAAACAAAAACATGTGAGGTCAGAAGAAACAAATGTTGCCAATCGCAAGAGTCGAATTAAAAGATCGAAATTGTTGCCCATCAATTAAATTATTTAAAAAATTGTCAGAAATAGTTTTTAAAATTATAATGGGTTGAAACTGCAAAAAATATCGGTAAAAAGCATGTTAAACAGACAACTTCCGGTTTCGATTTCACCACTTCCGGTTTCGAATGACAGCTGTAAAAATATTTTAAACACCTGTAACTTTTTTTTCTAATTATCGCACAGACAAAACAAAGATAGATTTAGAAAGCTAATTGCTTGACCTTTAAAATGGTAAAATAAAAAGAAAATGTGATTTTTGACCGAAAATGGCATTTTCAATGTAGTCGGATACCTTAAGCAAACAATCTTGAAATTTGATAAGCTAATTCCTTTCATGGAGTAGCGGTGGTCCATTATAAAATGGTTCTTACAAAAATCGACCCCCAACTGGCGTTGCGGGGATTTAAGGGACGGGACGTTGTACATACTTATTTCCATTGTTAATCTATTTAATGTACATTCTTGAAATTTCGCAAGCAGATTCATTTCATGAAGTGGAGAACTGCTACAAAATAGGTTTAACGAAAATCGACCCCCAACGGGCGTTGCATGAGATTAAAGGGCGTAATAGAAAAATATTTTTGTTTTTAATGTATTAGACCTATATTCTTGAAAATTGGTAGGTATGTTCCTTTCATAGAATAGAGTTCCTCTATCAAAGAATTTTTCGAAAATTAACCCCAAGGGGAGAGATCAAGAAGAGTTATAGAAAAAAATTCCATCTTTTGAATTATTAGACTCCACCCCACCCCAATTCGTGAAATTTTTTAAGCATGTCTTTTTGTTGTTCTTTTTTAATTGAGATCCACTTAGAATGGATTTTAAGGAAATCGCCTCCTGGCAGGAGCAAGAGGTTACCAGGGCGTATTGACAAAATAAAAATTCCCATTTTCGAACTACTAAGAATATAATAAAGAAATGTGTGGTTTGCATATTTCTTTTTCTTAATTGAAATCCTCTAATAAAGGTTTTTTTGGAAATCAAATCTCAGCAGGGTTAAGGGCGAGTGAATGAATAATAATGTCATACTGTTCAGCTCCTCGAAGGCTTTTGACGACGGACCTCGAAATTCTAAACCATAGTCAAGTGACGAAGACGACACCTTAGCTGACAACTTTCTCTCCTAACTACCACACCACACCGATAAGAGGACGTTTGAGCTCTTGACAGATTTAACGTGCATCGTTTCCCTACAAGGTGGGGCTTCAGTGGTACTGGGCTTGAACTCATGATACTTCAGCCATGATCCGATACCTTGACCACTTGGCTACCGTGGTCACTTCTTCTTCGAATTGGTGTTTTATAATAAAATAATTTAAAAACCACACACAGAAATTCCCCAAAAGGACTATTAGTTAAAGGAGCGCTAATAGAACCATCACACGCTTAGGCACACTAGGCACGTGACTAAGGTGCAAAAGATTTGGGGACGAAAAAATTTGGAGGGAGATACACGAGGAAAGATTAAAACGACAGCTAAAGTATCACCACCTAGCGAGTCATAAAAAAAATCATTTCTGCCCTTTAGAGAGTAAAGACTGAATAGAAATTTACTAGGGATCATGACATGCTAGCCACGATCCAATATCTTCACTACCAGGCTACTGCGACCACAACAGGGTTACGGGACGTGTTGATAATAAAAATTCTGTTTTCGCTCTATTAGATTTAGACTTGAAATTTGGCACGCATGTTTATTTTACGGAGTAGAGATCCACTGAAAATTGTTTTGGCGGAAATCCACTTTGTTATTGAGTTACGAGAGCACAAAAATCATTCTACTTCATAATTACAGATTATCGGAAACTATTAATTGAAGTTTTATACCTTTTTAGAGAGTTAAAGTGATAAGTTCTTTTTTAAAATATATTTGAATTCTTAATACTATGCCTTACATATAAATTTAAATATATATAAGCACTAAATATTTATACAACATCATTAAATATCCGGCGAAACGGGTGGGTAACGATTCGTAGTTATATGTACAAATGTAAGTAACTTCAGAGAAGAAAACCTAGTAATATAATTCAACAAATTAAAATATGTTTTGATGTATATTATTTATAGTAACGCATATAACGTTTCTTAAAAAATGAAATGCATTAAAAATATGTTTTATCCCAAGTAGTCACAATGGAAAATTGCAACGATGTAGTTCCAAATGCAATTAAAATATTTTTTTTTCTTTCATTTTCTTATCAATTTTTATTTTGCATTCCGAAGTGCATTATTTGTTGATGAGGTAGTCTTTTAAACCCGCGAACTCTCCCATCTCTTATAATTACGCGAACCATTTCCGAAGCAAAATAACAAGCGGCATTTGAAAACCATTTTCGCACAAATGGTGCATGCTACACCGTGTGTTTTATTTTTGCTCTGCGGTCTTGATTACTTTCTCCCGCCTTGTGTATGACATCCTTATTAATGTGATTTATTAAAACAACATTTCCCCGCAACACAGGTCCGAGGAAATTTTAGTGCTTTTCTACTTACACGCTACCCAACCGCTATTGGACACTATTAAGAATTCTTCTTTTAAAAAAAAAAGTTTATGTAACATAATACTCTTTTTTATAGCTTTGGTAGCGAGGGGGAAAAAACTGTGCAATTCTAACAATGAGAAAGGAAATATAAAAAAAAATGTATAAACTACGCAAAAATTAAGAACATTTAAGTAAATAGCTATGTGCATGAGCTACCATATTTTTTCATCCCATACTGTTTCTTCGGGGTAGCAAAAAAGAGCTTTACGTGTGATTATATCTTCCGTTTTTTTCACTTTTTAACATTTTTCATGGTTATGAATTTTTCATTACTCCAGGAAAATGATGTGCATTTTAATTCTTTTTTCCCCTCCTTTTTCTTGGAAGTATGCTAGGAATTTGAGTATGTCTCAATTTAGACTTTTTGTATAGTGATGTTAAGCTCTAACGCTGAATAATACGACCTGTGAACAGTTTTTCCCTCTTTTTTTGAGTTTATAATGCTACATAATCATTAAAAAATATACACTTTATCGCTATTGTGTTTGTAGATATTGTGTTTGGGTCTACGGTCATTAACGTTTATATAAGTAGCAAATATCACTTTCAAATAAGGAAGTTAAGTCTATTTTTTTCGCTTGTTCGTGGAAAAAAATAATTTGATACTTCAAGAGAAAGAAAGGATTAGGAATTTTCTAATATATTAGAGAAATGATCTACTAGGATTATTCTAATTCTTGATGAAAAATAAAAGATAAGGATTATTTTGCGTCTATTTTGTATTCTTTACTTTTCTTTGTAAATACAATTATCTGTGAATTTTTAATGATAAGTTTTTCACACTTTTTATAAAAATTTCTTTAAGTATTTGTAAGATGCTTACATCTGAATTTGCGTCGATAAATTTGATGTTTGTACATAATACTAAACTGTAAACTGTTGATTTATTTTGTTATTCATTGAGACAACGAGCTGCTACAGTATTTTTTATTCATAAATAATAAATGTTAAGCTTGCAAATTTTGTATGATTTTAATTTTGACCCTGATTGACATGATTCATTAATGTTACTATTAATAAAGTATAATACAAAGGGATCCATATATTTTAAATGCAAAAAAATACAGTGATCCATAAAGAAGTATACAGATTCAATGCATTATAAATTAAAAACAATTTAAGATTTATGTTACGTGTAACAGAATCGTATTATTATTCAATATTTAGATTATTTAGAAACAGTCACAGGTGCTCTATGTGTGAACCCTCAGTCTCAGGAAGCACATTAAGTCAGTAATCCATTTTCATCCAAACGTGTGTTAAGATATCTGAATCAAGTCCATCGATAGTGGTTGTGATACGCTGTTTCAGCGCCGATAGATCAAATGGAAGGTTAGAATGGAATATCTTGACCTTTACGTGCCCTCACAGGGAAAAATTAAATAATGTTAAGTCAGGGCTTCTGGATGGCCATTGGGTAAGGGGCCCGTTGTAGTCAGTGACTCGTCCAATTCATCGGTGAGGAAAATGTTCATCAAGGTATTCTCGCACGTTGGCTGGACAGTATGGTGGTCCACCATCCAATTGGAGAATGAAATTGGGATTGTCATACTGCAACTGTAGCATCAACCAAAGAGATTTAACGAATCCAAAATAATACCCCTGGGACAGTTTGCTAAATGTAAGGACAGGAAAAGCCTTTTCCACTGCAAAATCAGCGATTTTGACTGACTAGTCACATGACATACATGACACGTCACTTCCGTAGGCAGACAGACAAACTTTTAGAGTACTTCTAACTTAATGCTCACTGAGATGGTGCTTGGATTTGATTGTTACTCCTTTACCTCATCTAGAAAGCGTATACTTCTTTATGAATCACTCTGTATTAACTTGATAATCATATATTTCTATTTTCAAAGAATCCATACGTGTAAGTATATTGTTTCAAAATATAAAACATTTAGCTCTATTTAAATTTTTATTCTTCCCTTTTAGCTAACTTTTAATTAAAACTCAAACTCAGTGGCGCAACAGCCATGAGGGCTAGGGCCTAGTGTGCCCATCTCAATATACATGACCATTTAGCGCTGAGGAGCATTAGCAGATGTCCCGATCAGGTGGTCAGTCTGATATGAAACCCCCAGTATTTAAGTCCCTAAGCAAGTTTGGTACTCATTTATCGATCCACTGCAGTAGGGATGAAAGGTTGAGTCGACCTTGCCCCACCCGGGAATAGAACCCGAACCTGTGGTGTGGAAGTGCGATACGCTACCGCTGTCTCGCGCGTGACCACAGGGCCACAACGTTTAATTATTTAAATTATATAATTAGTTGTCTTAGATATTATTTAAGATGAAAATTATCTTCCATGTAAATATCGTCTGCTTTAATTCAATGATTCATGTAACTCTAATTTATCTCATTATTTCAATTATTTGCCGATGATATAATCATCTGTTGTTAAATTTGTGTTGCTTAAATTGGTATATTTTGCAATTATTCAAAATTTGTGTTAGTTCATCCAGAGAAACAAATTGCAAATTGTAATCAAAACTGGTTAAACTTAATATGAATGAAGTGTTTGAATCTTTTTTAGATATTATGATTCATTTGGAGAACGTTTTGATTGTTTGAATTATTAGAAGAATAAAAGGTGTCTGTGGAATACATTTTGGCTCCTATTTGTTTACATCTATGCAAGAATTAAATATTGTGTTACAAATTTAGAAATTGAAAAGTGAATATTTTATATTTAACCAAACAGATCTTTTTTTTTCGTCAATAAGGGGGGGGGGAGAGTCATTAGACGAACAATTGACCGAATATTAGATTTTTAAAATTTTACTTGAGATGCAAAACATATTTTTTTTTCGTTGACTGTTATTAACTATTCTATACTTGGTTTATAAGCAATGTATTGTTTTATTTATTTTTATGTACTGATGAATAAATTAAATTATATTGCATATGCACGATATTTTCAGTTTTCATACAGAAGTCTTTAAGCAAAAGAAGTTAATTTACTCAATGAATTCTGGAATGAACATAAATAATGCTTCTTTTCTGAAAATTAAAAAAAAAATGGTGAAATAATAAATTTAAAATTCTGTGAAGTTGTTTATATTTATTAATTAAAGAGCTCAATTAATTATTTATTAAATGATCATACTAATATTTGAATATTGTTATAAAACTTTGTTTTGTGAAATCAGGATAACAAATTACAAATCTTTATTTAAAATACATTAGAATATATTTCCTTTGTTATTACTATTTGCCTCAAATAAATTGTCTGTCTATAAACTTGTATTATATTATAGACTAAATATTTTTAAATATTTCTAGGAAATATTTTCCAGGATTAAAACTAAACTTCGTTTCATTTATTCTTTGTTTATTTTTGTTTTTATTTTAAGAATTTAACAATAGTAAATAATTCTCGTATATTCTGTGCGTATATATTTACATATATAATTTAAGATCCGCTCATGCAAGCTTATTTAAAAATGCTTCTCAATTTAAAGTTAATGATGTTGTTTTGATCAAAGATGATCAATTACCAAGGAATTTCTGGAAATTGGGAAAAATTCTTGAATTGTTTCCCGGTAGACATGGCAAGGTGAGGGCTTGCAAAATAAAGACTGATTCACATACATAATTAAACGTCCTGTACAATTGTTGTATAATTTAGAAATTCAGGACTGAATATTAAAATTTGTTGTCATTCTAAATATTAAAATACTTATATTCTTGAATAACATAATTTTTATGATATTTTGAATGCTGATTAATGTAAATAATTTTATTGATAATATTTGTTTTATATAATGTATATTTCTTTAGATTCAAATGCAGTCTAGTATTTTGCTCTTAAATGTTGTTGCTATAGCTAGAATGATTCATGAAGATTGTGTTTTGAACTATTTTATATTTTCAATGTATATATAGTTTTAAATTTGTATCTATTTTTTAAAATTTAACGGTGCTAGAAGTCAAGAAATACTTAATTTTAAAATTTAATTGCTTGAATACATGAACAATTTTATGAACCCACTGGTTCATCCGGGGGCAGGATGTGGTAAATTAGAATCCGGGTGGTCTGAGTAGGTGGAGCTTAGTTCACACCCCGCTCAGAACCCACGTAGTCTATATCGATAGAAACTAACTGTGACCGTTTCTGTCTCAGTTGGAATCTTAACTTGGCTTCAGCATAACGATGTGCTGTTCTTTACTTTTTCTTCTTGGCTTCGGCGTACTGATTTGTCTATGTTTACTAGCTTTTTTGTCTTGATTGTTTCAGTCTAATTGATGTAATGCTTTAATTTGTTAAGGATTTTACCAATAAATCTAGGAAAGACATTCTAGGACTCCAGGATATTATTATGATTATTACTTGATAACACCACACACACTCGAACCCGGTATTCATCAATATATACACATACATACCTACATATATTTATATATTGATTTATCATGGTCTTCTATGAAAATAGTAGGAGTTACGTTTTACGTACTCTTTAAAAACTACAAATTAATTATTAAAATTTATTAAAAGGAATTTTATTTAAAAATTGCCAGCTTATTAAATTTTCAAAATGTCGGATATTAAATTTGAAAATTACAGTTATGCAAATGTAATTTTTATATGTGTTGGTATAATTTAATTCCAGAAAAGTACATTTTGAAAGTTAAATATTTTATTTTAAATTAATTAGAAGATGAACAATTGAAAAAATAGAAGTTTCCTATGATTGAAAAAACTGCATGTGTTGCAAAAAAAATTGAATAAAAAATTAAAAGTGTTAATTAAAATTGTTAGTAGAATTTTTTTTTTAAATTCGAATAATATTGAAAAATAAAATGAATAAAAGGAAATAAATTCTCAAATTATATAAATGAAATGAATTACTTGATTTTCCAAAAAAAATTTCCCTTTTATAGAAGTATAAATTTTCGGTAATAAGGATTATTTCTGTTTTTTATTTCATTAAAGAAATATATTCTTTGAAAAAATATATTCTTTTGTGTTTAGGAATAAATAAATCTGTTATTACAAGTGATATTAAGAGTTATTTAATTACTTAGAGCAAAATTATACTTTTGGTTAAAAAGCATTTTATCTGATATTGCATGGATTTTTTAGCTCTAAAATTACTTCTCTTGTATGTAAATAACTTTAGGAAAGAAATTCGCATCAGTTAAATAATTCTTAAAATACTATATAGTATTCTAGTTTTTTCGATAAGCATTTTAAATAAATATTAGAACTAATTTCTAACAATTATCAAAGAATACGAATTTGCATTATTTTAACGAAGGATGAGAAAACTTCATTATTAAAACATATTTAAAATATTAAATGTAGAAAAAACAAAAATTTCCTTATTGTTATAAAAAAAATTTATATCTTTGTAAGTAAAAAAAAAAAACAACCATAAGATAGTTCTTGGAAAAGAGAATTTGACTCATTTTTTTCTCGCTATACTTTTATGTACTTCATAAGTATCAAAAATCGAAACAGATGTTTTGAAACAAAATTGCTCGGCTTATTTTAAAGCCATAGGAACAGATGTTTTTCATCAGTTATATAGTGCAAAAAGTAACTCAAACAGCTATTCATTCTTATTACACTTCCGTACATCTGTCCCCATAAAATAAATATATGACGTGATTATCATAGACTTAATGCATTCACACAAAATAAATTTGGCTATTTTAATATTATTTCATAGTAAAATGGAAAAATAAAAGTTGTTCAATGAATAGAAAATTTTCCATGTTTTTTTTTTAAAATTGTTTTAAACAGACCCGATTAATATATATGGTTTTACAGTCAATTTTGTTTCTACACAACGTTAGAGAAGGCTGCACGAAAAGGCAGACAAATTTCATACAAAATGAATTAAATGTAATTACTATACTTTGATTAAATATAATTAACATTTGTGGGAACTTTTCCCTTACACGAGCTAAATATCGCAAATTGTGAACCAAACGCGAGCAAAGTCGCCAAGCGGAGCAAATGACAAAACTGTCAACGGAATAAAAGTGGAAAACGTTCAACTGTAGAAAAATATATTAATTAATAGTAAGCAAAACAAGTTAAACTGTTAACAAATATTATTGAATTGCAAACAAACAGTGTTTCACCCAAAAAAAATGCTTATAATTATTGTTTTTTTTCCAGAATACGGTGAGGTCCTTGAGAATTTGCTCAAATGGATCGTTTTCTCTTCGTTTCCACATAAATTCAGGGACGAACTTCATCATTTTTTTAAAACAAAAATTAAGATGAAAGAAAGAAAGGAAAACGAATTTTTTTGAATGAATTCAGATAATAAAGCACTTGGCCCCAAACGAACATTCCCCTTATGGCTGTAAGAAATTTGACAGAATTCTACATTATTTGGCGATTTTTCGCTTGCGCCTACTAACAGAAAGGTACCATTTGTGTTTTAATTAAATGTATAGATGCTTAGATATAGCATTTAATTTTTGTAAACCTTCATTTCTATATTCGTCATTACACATCTTTATTGGTTTTTATTAAAATTGGTATCCTTTTTAATGAAACACTTAAAGAACTGATTTATATTTGATCCTATGAACGGGCACGTAAAAATAAAGGCATGGACTAAATTTTAAATAATAAGATTTATTTTTAAGAACAAAATCGGATAGGTGTATTATCCTTCGCACCCAAACGGAATGTTGTCTTCCGTCATGTCAGTGGGGTGGATACAACTCTCTCTATAGCAGGTGGCGTTTCTGACCATACATGGCTTTCGACCTCTTACAAACTTTCTAAATATCAACTCAAAGAAAAATTTCGAATTATTTGTGGTTGTAAAAGCTTTGTGCAAAGTATTTTAAGTTGGAATATATATTCTCTCGATGTAGTATGAATGATGATCACACAAAAATGTTTAGGAATTCTGAGTGTATAAGATATATTAGACAATATTAATTATATTATCCCCTATCAATATATCCAGGTGTTACATGTGTTATTTATCAAAGATAGTATTTATTTAAACATTGAAAAATGTCGAAAAAGTATTGATATTTCATTGGTGTGATATTGTAGACATAATCACCTATTTTATCTATATTCTCCATACGAAATACAATAAGAAAAAATTGAAATATGATGAGAATTTTATAGCCAAGAAAGTCAACCGATTCTGTCTTGCATAACTTAAAACATATATTAGGTACAATTTTTTATATCCTAAAAAAATCGATATGCAATTCTTTTTCCTGCTTATGGTCTCATCGTGGTAATGAAAGAAATAATTTTTAAAACTTCGGGGGCAGTTTTAAGCAAAATTCAACTCATGAATAAATTTTTGAGTTGAAAATATTTTGTAAATATGTGTGTGGAAAATTAAATTTAATATGATTTTTTCTTTAAATGAGTAATATACATGACTGGGCATTGGTTGATTCATTGGATATCATTTATCAACTCGTAAATTTCCCTGTTTTCATTTTGCTGATTTTTTCTCTTAGAATTTGAGTAATATACACTGCTGTTTGTAAAAAGATGCAACGCCATGAAGGAATCACCAGAATTAAATGAACTTTGCAGCAAATATCAATTATAGGATGTTATGCAAAATAGTAAAATTACAGAGTCACTGGTCATGTATGGCGTGCGCAGCACCCTCTGAATGGAAGCTGAAAGGGTATAAATAGAGGATTGTAGGGGGATGTTGAAAATAGTTAATGATTATTTGTTAGTGGTGAAAGTTTAGTGAGACCTAAGTATGCATCCCCGACGAAATAAAGAGAAATTCTGACATCTTACGGAGTTTGAAAGGGGGAAAATTATAGGCCTTCGAGAAGGAGGATTTTTCTATCGCGCAATAGGAGTTCGTTTGCAGCGGAACAGTTCCACAGTGATGCGAGTTTGGAAGCAGTTGCCCGACAAGCACCCACCAACTTGAAGAACTGGCTGTGGACTACGGAAGGCGACATTAGCGAACGATGATCGACACCAGCTACACATGACGGTGAATGAAAGTACAGCTTTCTCCAGCATGCATGGCAGCATGTTAGTCTATTGCTACAGGTGTACTAACGTCGGCCTCCTCCTTCCGGTCGCTGTCTGCTGCACCGTGGACTGTGTGCAAGGATGCCTTTAAGGAGGATCTTCCTCACGGGGCAGTCCATCGACAATTGCGTCTGTAATGGGCTCATGAGCACAGAACCTGGTAAGCTGATTGGCACCAAGATGTCTTTTCAGATGAATCACACTTCAATTTGTTGGACCATGAGGACCGCATTCGTGTTAGACGCTATGCCGGTGAACGCTGTCTTCCAGAGTACGTAATCGAACGACATAGTGGCCTAACACCCGGATATATGGTTTTGAGTGCGATATCGTATCATGGACGATCCAATTTGCTACGAATTGAGGATAATCTCGATAGCAACAGGTACATCCGTAAATTGCTACAGCCCGAGGTCGTTCTCTTCTTTCAAGGCATCCTTGGAGCTATCTTTCAGCAGGATAATGCACGCTAACATGTTGCAAAAGATTGTTCGAAACTTTTGTTCAGCCAAACGCATGCAACTTCTTCCTTGGCCTGCTTATTTGCCGAATATGTCGCCTATTGAGCAAGTGTGGGATTCGGTTGTTCGGTGTCTCGCTCGTGATCCATGCCCTGCAGCTTCAAAAGATGAACTTTTGATGCGCGTACAAGCAATATGGATTTCTCTTCCACAAGCAGACATTCAAATTCTGCTTGATTCCATGCCACGCCGTATAGAAGCACTTATTGCTGCGCGTGGTGGCTACACCAAATACTGATTTCGGACATTTAATATTGTTTTTTTTTTGCTTTGAAAATCCCGTCCTTTATTTGTATTATTACAAGTCATTTGTGCATTAAACTTCATTTAATTATGATGATTTGTTCATGCTGCTGCATTTTTTACAAAAACTAGTATACATACTAAGGTGTAAAAGTCACTAGATTCTTCCTAATATGTCAGACCTTCTCTGGCTGACATACAACTTGATAAAGCAAAAACTCAACAAGTCGTTGGAGGTCACTTATAAAATTATAGAACCATGTTACATCTATACACTTTCATAATTGATAAAATGATGTTAGAACGGTATTTGTGTAAAAACTGAACTCTCAATTATATCCCATAAATGTTCGTTGGGATTCATATCGGTCAATATAAGAGACAAAACGATTTGCGGGAGTTACCAAGAATGATCTTCAAAATAATCGGGATTAATTCTGGACCGGAGACGTCGTGCATTGTCATTCATAAAAATTTCATCGTTGTTTAGATACATGAAATCCACGAATGTCTGCAAATAGTCTCCACGTGGATGAACATAATCATTTCCAGTCAATGATCGGTTCAGTTGGACCAGAGTCAATTTCATGTAAAACTTAAGAACTAAGAAAGAACTAAATATATTATTCATTGCCTCTGAATTTGATATCCTACGTATTTGTAATAACAAAATAATAAAAAATTGTAAGTGATTATTTCAAAAGAATGAGAGTTGAAAAATGGAGTACTTGAACGTGTTAACTGCCCTAAATGATGAAGAATATTGATTCATTATCGATTTATATCTGTGAATATTATGAACATTTTTGAATAGAAAGTTAAAAATATTTGTTTGGGATCTAAACATCTTTTATCGCTACAAGATTATTTCTGAAATACATTTCAGGATATGGATTGAAAAAGGTAGGTAAGTTTACTATTTTTAGATACATTAAATTTTCTCCTGACAAATAACACAAACTCTATCATAAACATTTTCCCGCACAAACTGAAATATATTAAAACTTTTTCTTAAGAAAACATTACGTACGTTTTGAAATTCAAAGCATATAACTAAAATGAAACAGGCTACTCTCAGTATGAAACTAAAATGAAAAAAAAACACTTTTTTAAATTATCCACCATTAAAAGTAATAAAAACGCATAATTATATATATATATAAATTATGAGAAATTCAAATGACAATAAATATAAGTTAAAATTTTACAGATATGAGTTCAAGTTGTTTTGGATACTCCGCTTTTCTTTTTAGGATGCTTATGTGAGCATGGTTCAAAGCTTATAATATTCTATTCTGTTAATGGTTAGCGTGCAGTTTACTTCCGTGAGTTCTTGAAATGTAGACAAAGTTTTTATAAAAACGTAATAATCATCTGAATAATTTGTTGATGTACCCTATTCACTTATATGAACGCGTTTAATTAAAAGCTTTTATTTAACTTACAATGTATGTATGTATGTATGTACGTATGTATGTATGTATGTAATTTGTTCGGGTGGAATCTTGCAACTCAATTTTGAAGCTGATATCTTCCTCCCATTGAGCTGAAATTTTGTATACACGTTAGTTTGGATGACAATGCATGTTTTGACCATTTATATTCCGATATTGCAATTAATTAAAAAGATATTAATTAAAAACGTTAAACTAGTTTTGGGCGCCAACTTGGATATATTTGCATTGTTGTAATAATTTTATTGTTACAACAATCACAAAAGTTGGCGTCGAAAATCGGTTTTCAGCCAAACTGGAATTTCGTAACGTTGCGCTATTGACAGTATTAATTAAATTTGTCTAAAAAGTAATTACATTTCTACAACGTAAAAATAATCTAATTTCTACAACGTATGCAATTTTTTTACAAATTTCTATCTATTTTCTTGGATTTAAATTCAAAACAAAAAAGTAGAGCTATTTTTCAAGTAGATTGGTACATTGTATACCTTTCTCAACACTGCCAAGTTAAACTGAGATGGAGTATTGAAGAAATTCTTTAAATAATTTATCTAACTTTAATCTATGAAACTCAGACAAAAAATAATTACAGAATCGGAAAGATCAATTTTTTATGTATCTTACCCATCAAAAGGAATCCGCTAGGAAAACAATAAGAGAAAAATATTATCTAGAAATGCAATATATTTTCGATTAAAAAAAATAATTTTATAATAAAATAAAGGAATTTTTTAAAGAAATTTTCTAATTTTAAGCCTACAAGTAATTTAAATATACCTCATTTTATCACCAGTAATCTAAACACACACTACGACATGTGTCCTTAAATTTAATTACAAATAGAATCTGTTAATTTTATTTGAATTTAATTATTGATTTTTTCAAAATCAAGTTTCTAAAGATGATCTGAGCAATTAAAAAAAAAATAGATTCTTACGTAGAAGATATTCAATGTGCAGCAAAAAATTATCATTATTTGATAAAACTTTCTTTTTTGATTACAAAATGCGTTTTGAGTCTTAAGCATTTTATTGATTAATACAAATATTTAAATGCCTTTTGAAGTTTTTTAATAAACAACTAAAATTTTCTTCTAATATGTTAGAGAAATATATCCCTTATCTTCAAAATATTTCAAATAAATAATATATTCTTTAAGTTTTTCAAAAATAGTCAAAATTTTAATTAAACATTTAATAACTTTGTCATTTATGAAGATAATCTCACTAAACCTTTTTTTTTTTTTCGTGTGTAGAACAATGTTACCCAAAATCTGCACGAAGATTGAAAAAATTGCTTAAAAATTACGGATTTAAAAAAATTGTGTTTTTAGTCTAATACCATTTTGCGAGAATTAATTCAGCTAAACCAGGGATGGTGAACCAGCATTCAATGAGTTGAACAGGCTGAGAAACCTGTCCAGCGATAACTAAAAAGTAAAAAATAAATTAAATGTAAAAAAACTTTTTTAAGAACAAGCTTTTATTTAAACGCGCTAAAAAGAATAAAATAAACTTTTCCTTTAAAACTTTTTTTAC